>JAJIBD010011603.1:0-48043 GCA_021461705.1 Cryptotis parvus | reverse complement strand
GCTCTCTGTACTATCTCTGTCCCCTCTGAACTATGTCTCCAGCTCCAGGCCAGACCTTTCCTGAGCATCTATCTGGTACCCCAGATCATGGTTTATTTTCTGCTTTATGTTTCTTCTTTCCTCAGCCAGATGTGGGTTGTCAGTCTCTCTCAGACTCTACTGAGACTCTACTTTTTCTCCCCCGAGCCACCTACTGTTCTTCATCATCTAGGGTGCTTGATAAGGATTAATTCGTAATGATCGTGACCTGGATTTGGAACTGTTACTGATGCACTCAGGCCTGTCATACAGTGAGAAACAGGAGAAAAGGGCAGATTTCATTACTATTACCAAAACACGAGTGTTTCAGGACCTGGGGCTGGCTCAATGGTCAAACACATGCTTTGCATGTATGAGACCTGATTTCAATTCCTGGTGCCACAAAAGGATGTTTCATTGGTTTATCCCGCCAAGGGAGTGGTCTCCATGTCCTGCACACAGCAAGCGTCAGTGCTACCTGGTAATGATGAAGAGGGTCTGTGATTAGGGGTGAATGGGCCAGAGCTGCTCTGGTGGTAAACACTTTGACTTTTCTGTCCTTGGGTTTCTGCACGGGTTGCCTTGCCTGGTACTTATAATAGGTTTCTCTGTCATGCACATAAACTAGCCAAATGGTCTTAAACAAATGAACCTCCCAGACACCTGCTCAGAGCAATTCTCCCCTCCCACAGAGCTTTGCTTATTAAACACGGGCGACTGTCATCCTTCTTGTCCAACCCTACCACTGTGTCTTCACACAAGCTGCCAGACTGATCAGAGGGACTGCTCTGACTCAGGCTCTGTGGACAGAGAGAACCATGAGGCCTTCTTCCCCACTTGGAAAGTTACACTTCACACCAGCCTTCTGTGATATCATGCTTAGCTATTTCTGCCATCATTCACTAAAGGAATGGTCAGTGAGGATTCTCACATCACTCAGGGATTGAGTAGGTAACTTTTATAATTTATTCATTTGTTTTGGGCCATACCCTGTGGTGCCCAGGGGACATATGTTGTGCTGGGGATTTGAACTGGAGATTTGGTGGGTACAAGGCAAGTACCATAACCACTGTATTATTGCTCTGGCCCCTGGCTAGGCAAATTTAAAAGTTCTTTCCAATACTTTTTTTTTTTTTTCAGGCGGAACTCTGACTTATTTTGAACTCTGACTGTAATTTTTTACTTGTGTTGAGATATCTATATATCTATATATATATTATCTATATATATCTAATACATATATATACACATATATATTTATTTTACTTATTTTACTTATTCAACATTTAAAATATTCATGCTTCCCTCTAATTCCTCCAGTTTTTTTTACCTTGGCCCCTTTTCCATCTAGTAGATAGATCTGTTCTGACCATGAGGCTTCAGTTTCGGGAATGTGTTGACTCTGCCTTATCTGCCCTTTTCTTCACCCTAAATCTCACTTCTCTACATTGGCTATTTGTCTAACTCTGTTTAGACTTCAGGTTCAAAATTTTATTTGCAGGAGGCACACCCAGAGGTGCTCAGACTTTCAGCTGGCTATGAGCTCAGGGATAACTCCTGGTGGATGCTAGGGATCAAACCTGTGCTTGATCAGCCGTGTGCATGGCAGATGCCCTACCAGCTGACTATCTCTCAAGACCCTTCTGGTTCTAATATAAATACAACTGGTGAGTGGGGTATATGGGCTAATAGTAGAGTATGTGACTCATATGTGAGACCCTTTAATTCATGGCATAGCAAAAGCGAACAAACAATAAGTCTTGGGGACCAGGGAGACAACTCAGTGGATTAAACATAAGCCTTGTGGGGCCTGAGCGATATAGCCCAGTGGATAGGGTGTTTGCCTTGCATGCGGCCGGCCTGTGCTGACCCGGGTTCGATCCCCGGTATCCCATATGGTCCCCTGAGCACCGCCAGGAGTAATTCCTGAGTGCAGAGCCAGGAGTAACCCCTGAGCATCCTGGGTGTGACCCAAAAAGAAAAAAAAATATTATACCACCATGAGATATACAGTTGCAACATTGTTTATATTTGGGTTTCAGTCATACAGTGTTCCAGCACCCATCCCTCCACCAGTGCCCATTTCCCTCCACCAATGTCCCATGATTTCCCCCTCCCCCAGCCTGCATCTATGGCAGACAATTTTCACTTCTCTCTCACTCTCTCTCTCTCTCTCTCTCTCTCTCTCTCTCTTCTCTCTTTTACACGCTGTGGCTTGCAATTCATTCAGTTAGAGGTTATCACGTATATTCTTTTGCCTACTTTCAATGCTCAAGTCTACTCTGGTATTATCATTTACAATAATTATTAGTACACTGTTCCTTTCTCTGTATAGGAAGGCAAGTTTTTAATCCCTGAGCCACATCCCAACCCCTGTTCTCACTTTTAATCTCTCTCTCTCTCTCTCTCTCTCTCTTTCTCTACCTATTTATTTATTTTTCATACAATTAAGGTTAATTTATGTGAAAGCATTAAAATTTCATGCATATACACATTACATAATATGACACCCTCAGTGTATATTTTATTTATATTTCTTTTCTTTTTTGGAGGTTATATTTATATTTTTATTTATATTTCTTTCTTTCTTTCTTTGGAGGTTAGGGACTGTACTTGGCTTTGTGCTCAGGAGTAACACTGGTGGTGTTCAGGGGATCATATATGGTACTGGAGGTTTGAATCAGGGTGAGCAGGATGCAAGGAAAGAGCCTTAACCCTGATTATCAGGCCTTGTGAATGCTCTGTGCGTGCAGAAATTGAGTCTGCATTGTTCAGACATCCAGTGGCTGTCCAGTGAACATTCATTCACCACTGCCCTGCTCTGCAGTGAAGTTCAGTCCTGCATTTCTCCCGCTGATCATTCATATATAGGTTTGCTTCTGATTTTCTGCTATTTGTATATTTATGCTTCTATGTTTAATGTTAGCTGTCTCAAGATGTCATTTCCTGGAGGGCAGAGAGTCTATCTATATAATTTTGCTTGTTCAGTGCTTTGAATGTGGTGGGTATGAATGTCTCTCATCCCTCACTCTCTAGACTGCAGCAGGACAGAGGAGAGAAACTGCAAAGATAGTAGTAAGTGGCCACAGGGAGATATGGACACTGTCCACTTGACCCCATGTTACCCCTGAGCATGGGCACAGTGCCAAGGCACAGGAAACTATTGCAGGGGAGCAGAAGGAGGTTCATAGCCTATTAGGCTGACTGCCTCCTTTTCAGAAAAGTTACTCAACTTCAACATCCCCCCTGAAATCTACCTTTTAGCATCTTCCTTTATACCCAAAGCTACTACTGCCCCCCTGTTTTACCAGTGTGTAAAATCTTCAAGGGTATCACCCATTTGGGAAACTAGAGAATGCTTTGAACAATTAAGAAGGAAGGAAAGGTGGGGGACTGGAGCAATAATACAGCAGAAGGGTGTTTGCTTTGCCTGTGGTCTACCTGGGTTCAATCCCCAGCACCCCATATGGTCCCCCAAGCACTGCCAGGAGTTATTCCTGAGTGCAGAGCCAGGAGTAACCCATAAGCATTGCGAGGTGTGACCCAAAAAGCCAAAAAAAAAAGGAAGGGAAGGGACCAGAAAGCTGGTATAGGGCACTGGCCTTGCATGTGGCCAACCTGGGTTAAATACCCAGCACCCTGTATGGTCCCTGAATCCACCAGGAGTGATCTCTGAATGCAGACCCCTGAGCACCATCACATCACCCCCCCATAAAAACAAAACAATATTAAACAAAAAGAAGGAAGGAAGAGAGGGGAGAAATGGGCAAAGACCTGGGCACAGTGACATCAGAATTCCCATGAACCAAGAGTGTTATTGGCTTGGGCAGCAGCTCTGCTTGTTTTCACTCCTCTAGTTGTGCTAGGCGGTGCTCCACTGTGATGCTCTACATAACCTAACTATTGATGCTCAGGGGTCATGCACTGAATAGTTAATTAAACTCAGGATCTCACATGAGCTAGGCACATTGCACTCTCTCTCTAGCCATGACTTGTCTTTTTTTTTTTGGGTCACACCGGCGTGCTCAGGGGTTCTCCTGGCTCGCACTCAGGAATTATCTGGCGGTGCTGGGGACATATGGGATGCCGGGATCGACCGGACAGGCGGCCGCTGACGCTTACCCGCTGGCTCGTCCGCCCAGACTTGTTTTTTGTGGTGATGGTGGTGGTGGTGGTGGTGTGTGTATGTGTATGTGTGTGTGTGTGTGTGTGTGTGTGTGTGTGTGTGTGTGTAGGGGCTTAGGGGACACAACCAGAGTCTTGCTGAAAGCTAAGAGAGGTTGTGGGCCTTCATTCTGTCCTGAAATTTTTGAGCCTTCCAGAGTTAGATAAAGGAAGGAACAGTTGCAGGAAATACTCCATTCTCCTTATGTGGGGGTTGGGATTGGGAAAAGTGTTGGACCAAACTTGGCATTGCTCAACAGCTATTTCTGGCTCCAATCTTAGGAGTGACCCCCTGATGGTGCTTGGGGACCATAAATGATGCAGGGAATTTGAACTGGGGATAGTGGGGGATAAATCTGTCCAGTCCTGACCTGTCCTATGTTTCTTGAAGCATACACACACACACACACACACACACAGCCTGGGCAAATATATGCTCCTCTGTCAATTGATTTTTCCCTGTGTAGAACATTGTAATCTGTTTTACTTTTTTAGTGAGAAGCATGTTCTTTGTTCATTCAACCCGACACCAAGCAGATCTCAACACCACACAGAAGCAGCTAGTCTATACGGTGACCTCTGCATTTCCTAGACTTGAGTAAAAATTAGTCTGCTGCCTGTCTCACTGCAAGAGGCACTCACAGGAAACTTGCTGAGGAGTCTATTTGAAGTTTTTCTTACTAGTTCTGTGGTAAAATGTAGGCACCTTCTTTTCTTCAGAGGGGGTCCTCAGAGCACACTAGACTCTCACAAATAACTCCTATTTTTTTTTTATTATACCACCGTAAGATATACAATTGCAAAGATGTTCATGTTTGGGTTTCGGTCATACAGTGCAAATAACTCCTATTAAAAATGTCCTCTTCACAGATACAGAATGACTGCATTTATTTGCATGACATAAATATATATGTACATATTATGATACCAATATCCAAGGTCAAGTGAAACATGTATCAGGAGGTCTTGTCAAAGGTGGAAATTATCACAAACGTGTGGGCGTCAGAGGCTAGGTAAGACAGAAAATGGAACAGTGTGCTAACAATTGTCGAGGGTACTAATACCAACCTAGAACTGAGCATTAAATGAGGCAAAAGAATACACATGACAACCCTTTAATATATGTTCTGTAATCCATAGTCTGGAGGGGAAGGAAAAGAGAAAGAGAGAGGTAAAGGGAAAGAAATAAAGAACCTGCCATGAAGGAGGGCTGGGAGAGGGGAGGGAACCGGGACGTTGGTGGTGGGAGATGGGCCTGGTGGAGGGATGGGTGCTGGAACACTATATGACCAAAACCCAAATATGAACTTTTTAATTGTATATCTTTGTAATTAAAAAAAAAACTTAAATAAAAAAAAAATTTGCTTGAGAAAAAAAAAGTCTCTTCGGGGCCGGGAGCTATAGCCCAGCGGGTAGGGCGTTTGCCTTGCACGCTGCCGGCCTGTGCCGGCCGGGTTCGATCCCTCAGCACCCCATGTGGTCCCTCGAGCACCGCCAGGAGTGGTTCCTGAGTGCAGAGCCAGGAGGTAACCCCTGAGCGCCGCCAGGTGTGACCAAAAAGAAAAAAAAAAAAAAAGCCTAGGGCAGAGAGAGGGGTTCCTGCCGCGACAATCTGGGTTCATTCCCAGTTCGTATGGTCCCCAAGCACTGCCAAGGTAATTCTGAGCAAAGATCCAGGAGTAACCCTGAACATCGGTGTGACCCAAAGAGAAAAAACAAAGTCCTCTTAGGGCTGGAGAGATGGCTCAACATGTTTAGTGCACGCTTTGTTGTGGGTGACAGGGATGCAATCCCCCATACCACGTGGTCCCCTGAGCAGCGCCCGTAGTGACCCCTGAGCACAGAGCACAGATCCAGGATCCCCCTAACACTTCCAGTTATAATCCCCCCCAAATAATATTCTTTTAATATCTAACAACTTTGTGCTTAAGGGGTGTGACTCCTGAATCAGTGCTTGGGAGTCTGTCCCAGTTGTGCACAGGGGACCGTCGCGGTGCTTGAGTTCCAGTCTTCTGAATGTAAAGCACACAGTCGGTCTGTTGAACTATCCCTCTAACAACTTTCGAGGGGGAATTGGGCTGGTCTGGTGGTACTCAGGGCTTACTCCTGTTTCTGTGGTCAGCTATCACTCCTGATGGTTCTTGGGAAACCTGTGTGGTGCTGGGGCTTGAACCCGAATCAACCATATGCAAGATAAATGCCTTTACCCAGCGTACTGTTTTTTGTTTGTTTGTTTTGTTTTTTGTTTTTTGGGTCACACCCGGCTATGCTCAGGGGCTACTCCTGGCTCTGCACTCAGGAATTTCTCCTGGCGGTGCTTGGGGACCATATGGGATGCCAGGGATCGAACCTAGGCCGGCACAGGCCGGCCGCATGCAAGGCAAACACCCTACCCGCTGGACTATCGCTCCGGCCCCAACCCAGCATACTATTTCTCTGGCCTGCCAACTTATTTTTTTTTTAATCCTTGGTATAACTGAATATTAAAGAGCTCCATAACTATTTTCTGTTTTCTTTTAATTAATTAATTAATCATTTTGGGGGCACAGCAGGTGGTGCTCAGGGCTTCCTCCTGGCTCTGTCCTCAGTCCTCACCCGCGGGGCTTTGGGGATAATACATGGTGCTAGGATGGAACTGGGTTTGGCTGTGAGCAAATCCAGCACCTTAACCCCTGTGCTAGCTCTCCTGCTGTTTTCTGTGAGAATTTGAAACTTTGCCGGCACCTCACTTCAGTATGACAGAAACACTGCACAGTGACACCTCTATTAAAACTTCTAAATTGGTAGTTACTGCGGTCACAAAGAACTTTAGGACCCAAGAGATCAGTGGCTCAACCAGGGAGTTGATATCCTTTTCACCTTTTCTTCTGTCAAGGACACTTAGTTGTCCTCTGAATGTTCTAATACAAATGGACCTCCATTTTATCCTTGCTCAGTAAGGATAGATAGAGGAAGAATTGTGAGTATAAGAACAACCCTGGCTGGATCACTAGGCCCTAGGGTCAGCTCAATAATATGCAGGGAAGCATTTTTTTTAATGCAGAAATGAAGTAGAGATGAAGGGTTTGATAGAAAAAAGTAAAATATTGAATCAGAATTTATCTGATCCCTTCCTGGTCACCCCACTCTTGCTTTGGAGCTGTTTTCTACAAAAAACTTCCCCTTTTTAGTCCTAAAGCAGAGCCTGGGGGCAGAGGCAGCTCCTTCCAGAGCGGTCAGTAATCCTTGGCTCCGTGTCGGTGTCAGCGTGTAAGGTGGCAGGGATAGCTGTCATCAGTTTTGACAAAATGGCTGACTGGCTTTACTTTACCATGATGAAAAGACATCTTGTTCTCTGATCAGAGCTTCATGAGGGTTTCAAAGGCTGCAACCCAGAGGTGCTGTCAAGCCAGCAGATGGAGTAGCAGCCCTTCTCTGTGTGCCTCTGAGCCGCCTGGGCTTCAGGCAGGCCGGGCTCTGCAGTCAGAAGGGACAGGGAAATGAATACAAATGATTGCGCTCCGCTGCCCTCAGTGCAGGCCTGTCCGCAAGAGTTTGGTGAAATATGATAGAGAGAGAGAGCTGTCTTTGTGGGCCCCCCTGTAAGAAGTGGGAGCTTGCAGGCCTGTCGGGCATGAGGGAGAAGGAAGAATCTAGCCCTGGGCAGGGGCAGACTATGGCGCAGTGCCCTCAGTCCCGAAAAGCTTGAGGAGGATGTAACCAGTGGCTCTTGGTGAAAAAGGGAAGAATTCAAAAAAATTTTTTGGACAACAAAGCTGAATTATCCTCCGCCTCGCTTTGTTTTCTTGGTCTACGTGGCAGGCACTGCAGTCCCTTTTGCTAAAATCTATTATTTGCTTAAGAAATTTGCTTTGGGCCAGGAGTGGAATTTAAGCTTTCCTGTGACAATTTCTTTATATTTTCTGTAAGACTACCACATGGCTAGAGCCAAGACAACTCTTAATAATGTGACCTGAAGGCCAGAGAGATAGTAAAGTAAGGTGCTTCCCTGACAAGCAGCTAACCCAGGGTTTCCCCAGCACCGCATATGGTCGCCTGAACCAGTAGTGATCCTGAGTGCAGAGCCAGGAGAAGGCTTTGAGAATAGTCTTCTCCCAAATAGCCTGGCAACAAAACAAAACAAAACAAAAACAAAACAAAACAAAACAAAACAAAACAAAACAAAAAAACCAAAACAAAAAAAACAAAGCAAAACAAAACAAAAAAAGTAATGTGGCTTGGGATGGAGAAACAGTACAGGGGTTAAGGCCCTTGCCTTGCATGTAACTGACAGTAGTTTGACCTCTAGCACCACATATAGTCCCCTGAGAGCACTGCTAAGGCTTTACTCCCAAGAATAGAGGCAGGAATTGAGTAGTGCCGGGTGTAGCTCTAACTCGTCCCCCAGATGTGGAGGGCAAGGAGAAGACTAAAAGGGCTTGAGTGCATACTTGGCATGTAGGAGGCTTAGATTTATTTATTTATTTATTTTTCTTTTTTGGGTCTCATCCAGCAATGCTCAGGGGTTACTCCTGACTCTGCACTCAGGAATTACTCCTGATGGTGCTCGGAGGACCATATGGGATGCCGGGGATTGAACCTGGGTTGGCATGCAAAGCAAATGCTCTACCTGCTGGACTATTGCTCCGGCCCTAGGTTTAATTTTTTGGTACAGCATGGTACCACAAGGGAGTGACCCCTGAGCACCAAACTAGGAGTAGCTCTCAACACTGCCATGCATGCCCCTCCCAGTAACAGTGCTCAGTAAGAGAATTCTCAATAAGAGAATAAGAATTCTCTCTCTCTCTCTCTCTGTCTCTGTCTCTGTCTCTCTGTCTCTCTGTCTCTCTGTCTCTCTGTCTCTCTCTCTCTCTCCATTTTGGGTCACACCCGGCAATGCTCAGGGAGTTACTCCTGGCTCTTTGCTTAGGAATTACTCCTGGAGGTCCTCGGCTATGGGGTGCCGAGGATCCATATGGATGCCGGGGGATAGAACCCGGGTCGACCACGTGCAAGGCAAACGCCCTACCCGCTGTGCTATCGCTCCAGCCCCAGCGGGTAGGGCGTTTGCCCTGTAGGTGGCTGACCTTGGTTCAACCCCTGGCATCCCACCTGGTTCCCTGAGCGTAGCCAGGAGTAATTCCTAAGTGCAGAGCCAGGAGTAACCCCTGAGCATTGCCAGGTGTGACCTGAAAAAAAGAAAGAATAATTATCTTTAGAATTGCTCTAAAGAGAATTAAGAAAAGAGAACTCTCTTCTCCTTCCCCCCAACATAGACGGAGATGGGCTGTAGATGGAGTTTGGCCCTCTGAAGTCAGGACCTGTGACTCTCTCTTGCTCACTTTTTCTGAATCAATAACCCATTTCCAGCAGTTGGAGTGCATGGTGAACTCGGTGGGAGAGCCCCCCCCCCATACCCCTGTGCCGCACCACTGCAGACTGCTTCTGTAGTCCTCAAGCAAGGTGGAGGTCTTGGTACCCAATTCTTAGCTGTGAATACTCCAGCACAGTCAGCTCCTCATTGGGAATCCAGAGATGTCGGGGAAAGTCTCTTGGCACGCAGGCCCTCTGGAGCCTGAACTCTTTGAAGAGGAAAGATTCTAGGAACAAGGAAGCTGCTGCAGTTGATTTAAAAAAAAAGATGATAAAATGAGACTAACAAGGATTGAAGAGAGGCTGTCTGTGGCTGAAGAGAATGTTAATAGTTTTGTATCTGAGCTTCAAAGCTTGAGCTGGCTAGGATGGTGCACAGATGCCGTTGCTCTTTCTTCTTTCTTTCCTTCCTTCCTTCCTTCCTTCCTTTCTTTCTTTCTTTCTTTCCTTCTTTCCTTCCTTTCTTTCTTTCTTTCTTTCTTTCTTCCTTTCTTTCTTTCTTTCTTTCTTTCTTTCTTTCTTTCTTTCTTTCCTTCCTTCTTTCTTTCTTTCTTTCTTTCTTTCTTCCTTTCTTCTCTCTCTCTCTCTTTCTTTCTCTCTCTCTCTCTTTCTTCCTTCCTCTCTCTTTCTTTCTCTCTCTCACCTCCCTCCCTCCCTCCCTCCCTCCCTCCCTCCCTCCCTCCCTCCCCTTCCCTCCTTCCTTCCTTCCCTCCCTCCCTCCCTCCCCTCCTTCCTTCCTTCCTTCCTCCCTCCCTCCCTCCCTCCCTCCCTCCCTCCCTCCCTCCCTTCCTTCCTTCCTTCCTTCCTTCCTTCCTTCCTTCCTTCCTTCCTTCCTTCCTTCCTTCCTTCCTTCCTTCCTTCCTTCCTTCCTTCCAGCACAGCCAGCAATGCTCATGAGTTATTCCTGGCTTTGGAATTACTCCTGGCGGTGCTTGGGGGGACCGTATGGGATGTGGGGATCGAACCGGGTCAGCCACATGCAAGGCAAACGCCCTACCCGCTGTACTGTCACTCCGGCCCCGATTGCTGTTTCTAAAACACTCACCAAGGCAGGGTCCATTGACCCCTGGCAGGAAGCAATGGCTGCTGACAAGGTGTTGGGAGATCCTACACTGGCTGGGCACCAGGAGACGGCTTTAATTTGTCTCTTTTTGCTCCAGTCAATAATTCAAATTCTCTGAGAACTTAAGTGGTGAGAAGATGACTCTTGTTGAACAAACCTGGCTAACAGGAGTTGTCTCTTTTTTCCTCTTTATAAAAGTGCACTTGCTGCCTGCTGAACTGTGTCCACAACATTAGCATGTTGAAGGCTTAACCACCCAGGCCAGTGGTGTGGCTCAGCAATAAAGGCACATAGGAAGCTCCAGTTTCCCCCCCAGAACCACATGATCTTCTGAGCACCAAACCAGGAGTAGTTCCTACGTACCATTGGGTGTGGCTCCCCCAAACAAAATCAAATAATTCTTTTTTTTTAAGATTAAACAGGTGAGTTTTATTATCAAATGTAACAATTCTACAAAACTATAATGTAGTATTATAGCATTACTGCCTAGCTTCAAGTCTTCAGAGCTTGACAGGCAGTACCTTAAAGCATCAAATATCAACAACTTGGCCTCAGATCTTAAGTGCCAGTTTTCACCAATTTTTACACAGTGTAGTTTTTTTTTTCCTACTGCAGCTGAAGCGCCCTGGGTGCAGGGGTGGAGGGAGCTCGTCTCTCTGTTCAGGGTGTTGAGCAAAGCAAGGCAAAGGGATTAAGATGAGCAGCTGGGTTGAACTGCACGGTAGTGCCGCCAGGTCAAGGGTGACAAAGGAATTTAAAGAAACGTGTGAACTTACTGACATCTTTTTCCTCTTTGGCCTGACAGCGGGTAGCAGGACTAGCTGTTGTCTAATATTGCACTTCTGAGCATGAACACGGCCAACGGGACATGTCGGCACTCTGCCTGACTCACCTACACTTCCACAAGCATCTATATCTGAAAGGTAAGGCACAGAGAGGATTAAGGCTATCTCAATATATACAAGTGTTCATTTCTGGTAGCATATTACTTGCTGAATACACGGTAGAGTCTCCTTTTGGTGATGATTAAGATTCATGGATTACTCAAACCATCGTTCGTGGGGGGAAAATACAAGGTGAACTAATACGCCACAATATTGAGTCACGACTCCAATGGGGAAACCCTTGCTCCCAGAGAGGCTTCACAGCTGGTTTGTTTTGGCCCCTAGTTCCACTTCTGTACAAGTGAAATAAGCCTTCTTTTATTATTTTTTGGGCCACACCTGGCAGTGCTCAGGGGTTGCTCCTTGCTCTGTACTCAGGAATTACTTCAAGTGGGCTTAAGGGAATGTACAGGGTACCTGAGATTGAACCCTGGTTGGCTACATACAAGGCAAATACCCTACCTGCTAATCTATCTCTCCAACTCCCAAAATAAACCATTTTTGGGTTTTGTCTTGAAATTTTTTTTTTTTTTTGCTGCTCCCAGAAGTGTGGGGGTTGGGGTGGGGGAGGGTTATCTCCCTGATCCTATAACCCCTGTTCTTTTTTTCTTTTTTGCTATTTTTGGGTCACATCCAGCCATGCTCAGGGGTTACTCCTGGCTATACACTCAGGAATTACTCCTGGCAGTGTTCGGGGAACCATATGGGATATCCGGGATAGAACCTATTTCTGCTGGTGCAAGGCAAATGCCCTCCCAGCTGGACTATCACTCTGGTCCCCATCACCCCTGTTCTATCTCTCCTGCCCTATGTTACTGTTTTTTTTTTGCGTTTTGTGGTGCTGGGAATGAATTCCAGGTTTGAATACATACAAGACATGGGTTTTACCTCTAAGCTGCATCATTGCCTATGGTGTTTTGTTGGGGCAGCCAAGTTGACAACTACATTAACTCTAGTGGATGCTGCTGGTGTCCTATCCAATTTTCTTTGCTACATCAGTGGATCCTTTTATCTAGCTGCTAAAGTGGGTTCTGATGAGTGACAGTTGCTCCCTTCTCCAGAAAATTGCTCTTAGTGGTTGAAAGATTTCTTTTGTACCCCATGGTAGCTTTCAACTTAGGGATTTCCTTACCTTAAGGAAGGAGTCATTTGTTGGTGCTATTCATTTTCCCTCAGGTCCCATGGGACCAAGACTGAGGCTAGCCACAAAGCCACAACTTCATCTTTTCCCATACCATTTTATGCTGCTACATTCTCTTTCTCTTGAGTGCACATTTCTCTCAATAAGTCATGTGTCCTTATTTGATTCCATAGTCTCCTACCAGGGAATCCAAACTAATACAGTATCTCTCCCATATGACAGAGTAGTGAGCAACTTAAATGACTATACAGCACTTTGTGAATAGTTCTTGACCAAATATAGGGAATAATGGCAACAATAGTCCCTATTTCCGTGTCTAAAGGGTGTACAATAAAGTTCCACTGGGAACAAATATAAAGATATATTTTAACAACCCAATTCTAATGGGCATCGGACAGACTTTACATGCCAACAAGTGTCTAAATAACCTTGTTAACATAGAAGCCGAGGTTCCATAGATTGAAACAATTATGGAAGCATCTTGACTTAAGTAATGCCTGGACAGCAGGTCTGTGATCTGGTGGGAAGTCAGCTAGGCACAGCCTCTGCTTGGGGCCCAGGGTGCTGTGAAAGGATAAGCTCTGTACCTACCCGGTCACTGCCTGCTCTGGTGCGGCTCCAGATCCTGTCACTCCTCTGCTTTGTGTGGCTCAGCCTTTTGGCTTCTTCATTATGCTGTTTTGTTCTTAGGACACTCTTTTCCGTTCTTTTATAATAATTTGCTTTGGTCATCCCCCCTTTTCTGTTTTCTCCTTATTTTCCTCACCAGACACATCCTTTGTCATTGGTGCCTATGAAATAGAAAACTGCTCTATATTGGGAGGAGGGGGATGCAATCTGTCATTCTCCTCAGAGGCATTTTACAAGCCAGTCCTTATGGTTTCTTACCTCTTGGAGCCGATGTCCTTCCCGCTGTCGCTGAGTCCAGGGAGGGGTGGCATAATGAAAGGGATAGCACCAACATAACACTGGGTCCTGGGATGCCATGCACACAGCTTAGCCCACCTATTTTGATAGTGGCTCCAAGAAAATGCATGAAATGGTATGCTTTATTCTTATGACGATGCTTCAAATATCTTCCTTAGTTAGTACTGTGTTCATTTGATATTTAAGAATGAAAATGGGGCTGGAGCGATAGCAAAATGGGTAGGGTGTTTGCCTTGCATGCGGTCAACCTGGGTTCAATCTCTGGCATCCCTTATGGTCCCCTGAGCACCGCCAGGAGTAATTCCTGAGTGCAGAGCCAGGAGTAACCCCCAAAAAATTGCTAGGTGTGAACCAAAAGCAAAAAAAAAAAAAAAAAAAAAAAAAAAAAAAAATGGCCCCTGATCCTTGTATTCCAACGATCTGACATTTTATATTCTGACATAGAGATGAAAGGGGGAATTTGGACAAGTCTTAACTTGTCCAAATTATAACTTGTTCAAATCATAACATTTCTGTGATTTTTCTCCCAACATATTGTGGGGGGGGAATGAAAAAGCGAGACTAGGACTCTTTTTCTGTCAATCAACTGGAAGGCAATCATCTGCTTCCTTCTCAAATATCTCTGGCAAAGAGTAGACTGGCTTCAGAGAGACTAAATTAATTTTTTATGCATCAAGGTATAATCTATTTCCATCATTTGATCACTTTTCTTTGCTTGCTACTGTATTGCTTCATTTTGAGTCAAGTCTTCCAAACATGGCAGCTAGTAGTTGCCTCAAACCAGTGCTGCTGAAAGAACTTGCCATTCCAGAGGGAGAGGGCATGCATCTTTTCCTATACTTCCTGTAAAATCCCAGATAAAAGCCCATGGTTGGGGCTAGGGCAATGAGCCGGTTGGGGCTAGGGCAATAGAACAGCAGGTAGGGCGTTTGCCTTGCACGTGGCTGACCTGGGTTTGATCCCCGGCATCCCTTATGGTTCCTCAAGCACCACCAGGAGTAACTCCTCTGAGTGCAGAGCCAGGAATTACTCCCTGAGCATTGTTGGGTGTGACCCAAAAAGCAAAATAAACAAACAAATAAATAAACAAACAAACAAATAAAAGAAACCATGGTTGGTGTGATTTGAGGTAAATTTCCTTCTCTAAACCAGCTCTGTGCTTGAAGGTGGTGTGCATTTGGATGGGCTCAGCCTGGATCTGATTCTAACCTCTGAACTTTGTGAAGGAGGAGCTTGTATTTACAGGAGCATGTGGGCTTTCAGACTTAGAATAACTAGAGATGAGAGAGAGACTGGTCCATAAAGTTGGAGGAACTGGTTGTTCTCCTTGATTCTAGAGTTTCTCAAGCTAATTCAAATGAAATTTGCAAAAGAAAACACACTCTGGGGTGCAACGGTCAATTATAAATAACACATTCTAGATTCAGGTGGGAAGAAAAGCAAGTTCAGTGCAAGAAATGATCAGAGGTGGGGGGGCAGAGAGGTGGCACAAAAGCTACAGTACTTCCTGTGCATGTGGCCAACTGGGGTTTGATCCGTGGTACCCCATATGGTCCTCAATCCTTACAGAGGTGATCCCTTAGTGAGAGCCAGGAGATAGCCCTGAGCACAGCAGTCATGCCCCGAAGTTCCCGTAAAGAGGGGGAGACAGCGAGAGAGATGACTAAGAACCAGGGCTGAAGTTCAGTAGTAGTGTGCAAGAGCACCTGTGAGACTCTGGGTTCAACCCCTAGTGCTACAAACAAAAAGTCCAGTTGGTTTGAGGAAACTCCTAATCATAGTGTCTAGGAGCTGGCTGAGGGGGTTGAGAACCACAGAAGGGGACAGAAATTGTGTCATGAACCCAGGAACTGGGGCGGAGCAGCAGCTGAACACCCAGTGACACTCAGTTAATGGCTTCTCTAAGAATTACAAATCAAAGAAAAGCTGGAGAAGCAGGAAAAAATGCAAGTTGAAGGCAAACTCCCATGTGCAGCTAGTCCCCTCTGCTTTTTATTGTTGTTGTTGTTGTTGTTGTTGTTGTTGTTGTATTCTGTAGTGTTCAGGATTTATTTCTTTTTTTCCCCCCAAATTTTATTACACCACTTTTAGACATACAATTGCAAGATGCTTATGTGGAGTTTTGGTTCTACAGTGTTCCAACACCCATCCCTCCACCCGAACCCATCTCCCAGCACCAATGTCCCCACCTCCCTCCCCCCACACACCTCAACTGCTTGGCGGGTTCTGTATGTCTTTTCTCTCCTCTCTATCTCTCCCTCCCGCCAAACTTTCCTACACATCGTAGAATGCAGTGCATTAAAGGACATAACTGTTTCCACTAGTTTGATGGACCGCGTGGCCGCAAGTGACCGCGACGACTTAGGGGCCTCATGGTCAGCATCTGGACAGCGAAGGTGGCTGCTAGTGAGGTGGGCGAGTTTCATCCGGCTGCTTCCGGGACCCCCCAGAGGTGATGGGCCCACTCCCAAAACCCATCTGTCCTCCTGGGAGCCTCATGGTCAGCTGAGCCTGGGGAGAGCCGAGTTCCAGCTTCCCCAGCTGTGTTTCAGGATTTATTTCTTTACTTCCAGTTCTATGCTCAGGGATCACTCCTGGTCAGGCTTCCAGAGCCAGGTATCAAACCCAGGTAGGATGCGTGCAAGGCAAATGCCTTCTGCACTGTGCTCTAGCCTCCAGAGTGTTTCTCTCAACAGACCTGTGTTCCTATGATTTGCCAGATTTTTCAGGACTGATACTATAAGGTTGCTCTGTTGTTTCTATTCTTTTTTTTTATCATTTTAATGTAGTTTTTAATTAATCAATTTTTTATTTTTTTCCCCCAAATTTTATTACACCATTTTAGACATACAATTGCAAGATGCTCATGCATAATTCTGGTTCCACAGCGTTCCAACACCCATCCCTCCACCCAAACCCATCTCCCATCACCAATGTCCCCACCTCCCTCCCCCCTCCCACACCTCAACTACTTGGTGGGTTCTGTATGTCTTCTCTCTCCTCTCTATCTCTCCTTCCCGCCAAACTTTCCTGCGTCGTGGAATGCAGTGCATTAAAGGACATCACTGTTTCCACTATTTTGATGGACTGCGCGGCCGCAAGCAGGCGGCGCGACCTGGGCTCAAACTGGTTTTGTTCTGTTAATCTGGTCGTGAGGTAGGATCCCAGCGTCCCGACAGCAAAGGTGGTGGCTAGTGTGGTGAGCGAGTCTCATCCGGCTGCTTCCGGGACCCCCGGAGGTGATGGGCCCACTCCCAAAACCCATCTGTCCTCCCGGGAGCCCCATGGCCAGCTTAGCCGGGGAGAGCGGAGTTCCAGCTTCCCCAGGCGCGTCCGAGGCCCGCATGCTATCTGTTGTTTCTATTCAAAGTGACTGAGAAAGTATCCAACTTGCTAATAATAATAGCAAGGGGGCTGGGGTGGGGTACTGGTCTCAGAGCCAGTGACTTCAGAAACAGGCAATGTTCTGTCAAAAACCCTAAAGAGTGGCCTTCAGACTTTATGACATTATAGTTAATTGTCACAAATAGAGGTGAAAGTCACGAGAAAGTTTCCACAATCTGGGCCTTTCACCTTTCTCTTCCCTTGTGATGTGGTGTCAGTGGTCACATTCTGGGTTGCGGGTGTGAACCCTTGGTTGGGAGCTCGGCCACACACTGTGTTGTGGTACACCACAATGCGGACCTTTTACTCAAGTTTTTGCAGGCATTCTGCTGAGTCACGCTTCTTCCATCCTCTTTCTGCTCTGCGGGCAGGCAGGCGCCAGTGTGGGCTCCCGGACAGAGCGGGAGCTGGCATTCAGTGACCCGGCTGAGGCGCAATGTGGAAATGAAAAGATCGAAACCTGAGATATAGGAAGGGGGCTGTAGTTTGTAATAAATGGGTTCAAGCCCTCTGTGCAGTCAGTCTCACACTCTGGCGGCAGCTGCATTTAACAGACAACTCCATTAACATCTCCTTGGATGGAGGGCAGGAGAGAGAGGCAGAGAGAAACAGAGATACAAAGGTATGTGTGTGTGTGTGTGTGTGTGTGTGTGTGTGTGTGAAAGTAAGAAAGCTTTAGTGATTCCCTCTATATTCATTTGGAGTCTTTAGTTATGAATCTGTTGCCTTTATTTTGTTTCCCAGGGGGCCTCCTTAATCTGTGTGCCACTGTGAACACAGTGGTAGCCAGACACTGTTTCCACAGAGGGATTCTCAGTCTTTGTCTCTTCCTGCTCCAGCCTTTTAGCTGCTGTCAGGCCACTACAGGGCAGAGCATTGAATCCCCCAGTCACAGATGCTGGTGATTCCTCGGGGAGCATACAATGAGAGTGGGCAAACACACAGATCCACGGCCCTGCTTTTGGCATCCTGGGTGCCATTGGCAGCTCAGCTCCTCTCAGAAGTCACTTTCAGAGTCAAATCTAGGTTTTTGGGGTGCTGCTTACCCCCTTATCCACAAAAATACCTATGGGGCTCGAGAGATAGTACAGGGGTTATGGCATGTTACCTTGCATGCAATCAATCCCAGTCTGATCCCTAGCACGGCATATGGTCCCTTACCACACCAGGGTTGCTCCTGAAAACAGATGCAGGAGTAACCTCTGAGCATACCCCTGGTGTGGCCCCCAGTCAACATACAAAATGCCTGTGACCTGTATAAAAGCCAGTCTTCAGGCAGCACAAATCTGTGTTTCTTGAGTGTATTGGTCTGAATCTGAGTCCTGGGATGGCAGGTGTGGGTAGAGATGACTGGTTTTTCAGTAGCAGGCCTGGGTGCTTGGGGTAACCCTCGAGGGTTTATGGGGCTGGAGTGATAGTACAATATGTCGGTCATTTGCCTTGCATGTGGCCAACCTGGATTTGATCCCTAGCATCCTATATGATCCTTCCAGCACTTCCAGGAGTAATTCTTGAGTGCAAAGCCAGGACTAACCCCTGGGCATTGCTGTGTGTGACCCCAAAAGCCAAAAAAGACCCTAAAAGTTTTAAAACAATAGATTTAAAAAATATTTTATTATACCACCGTTAGACATACAATTACAGAGCTGTTCATGATTGGGTTTCAGTCATACAGTGTTCCAGCACCCATCCCTCCTCCAGTGCTCATTTTCCACCACCATTGCTACCAGACTCCCTCCCCCTCCCCAGCCTGCCTCTATGAAGGCTCTTTATTTCTCTCTGACTCTCTCTCTCTCTCTCTCTCTCTCTCTCTCTCTCTATCTCTTTCTCTCCTTTGTTTACATATTGTGGCTTGCAATACATGTATTTAGAGGTTATCATGTATATCCCTTTGCCTATATTCAATGCTCAGACCTAAGCTGGTATTATCATTTCCAACGATTATTAGCACACTGTTTCCCTTCTCTGTCTTATCTAACCTCTGACTCCCACACTCTTTCGGTTGATTCCACCTATTGACAAGACCTGCTGATCCATGTTTTGTCTGGCCTTGTAAAACAATAGTTTTTTTTTTTTTGTTTTTTGGGTCACACCCAGCAATGCTCAGGGGTTACTCCTGGCTCTGCACTCAGGAATTATTCCTGGCAGTGCTCGGGGGAATCATATGGGATGCTGGGGATTGAACCCGGTTGGCGCTTGTAAGGCAAACACCCTCCTCGCTGGGGTGTTGCTCCGGCCCCAATAAAACAATAGTTTTAAATCTGAAATTTCTCCCCAAATGATGTAAACAGAGAACACGTCTGTCCTTGTGAAATGCCTGCTGGTATTAACGGACTGCTTGTGAAGTGCTGCTCTAGGCTTAAACCCTTACCCCCCCCATTCAGCCTCCCAGAAAGAATGGCTTCTCTTGGGATGGTAGCTCAGATATCCATGGGAGCAAAGAGCTTGCTGGCCAGTCAGCCTGATGGCAACTACAGGATGACCGTTCACTGAGGCCAGGTCACGTGATGTCCCCACACTGCAGGAAGAAGCCGTGGAACTGACACTGGTTCAGTCCTTGCTTTCATTTCCCCTGTCTCTGCTCCTGTCTGAGACCCTTTTCCTGTCAAGTCTGGATGTTCTGTCAAAACAGTCTCCTGACCAGCTGGCTCTCTGCCTCTGTCCATCCCTGCGCACCTGGCCAGATCTTGTCTTCCTAAAGCACGCTGTTAGCTAGCCACACTCTAGTCCCAGGTGGATTTATCCAGGTTTTTTCCCCTTATTTTCTTGAGGATTTACTCCTGGCAGTGCATAGGGGACCATATGGGATGCTGGGGATCGAACCCCGTTTGGCAGCGTACAAGGCAAACTCCTTACCAACTGTACTATCACTCCAGTCCCAGTTTATCCAGTTTTTAAGACAGGCCTGATTCTGCACCCTCTTCCCAGACTATATCTGAACCGAAACTGAGTCATTGTGGGGAGGTCCTTCTGTACTCTGCCTTTGCTGCTTCCTTCAGCCCATGCTTAAAGGCTCCTTGCACCTCCCCGTCTCCTCCTTTCAGCACTGTGTCTTCATTCATTCACTTCTCCATTTACCAAGTGTTCATTCTGTGCCCTCCATGTGCCAGGGCCTGTGCTGCGGTAACCTCAGGGACCTAAATTAGAGGCAGGTGGTATACACAGCAACAGGGATGCTCAGGTTTCATGCTCAGGGGTACCAATTCCTATCCGGACTACAAGAGGCACATCTCCAGGGTGGGCTTCCTGGAGAACGGAGTGTGGAAGTTTGAAGAGCAGGAATGTATGTCCTGTGTGGACATCTGATGGAGGAATTGTTGGGAAGCCAGATCTCTGCAGCAGAGCACACCAGACAGGTACTCTCCAACATTTGAATCCTTGGAAAAATCTCCAACTTACTCTGCTGCCACAGGAAATCAAGGGTACTTCTGAGGGAAAGCAGGGGGTACTTCTGAGGGAAAAAGGGGTTCTTCTGAGGGAAAAAGGGATACTTCTGAGGGAGAGCAGGGTTATTTCTGAGGGAAAAGATTTTTCTGAGGGAAAATGGGGTACTTCTGAGGGAAAAAGGGGGTATTCCTGAGGGAAAGAGGGGTACTTCTGAGGGAAATCAGGGGTACTCATAGGGAGAGCAGTGGGTTGGGGCTGGGAGGAGGACAGGGCACCGTTTCTGCCACACTTATTACAGAGCATTCTGTGGCTGCCCCAGTTCCTCTAAAAGATGAATGTGTCTGGGGCAGCCTGGTTGCCAGGGACAACCCTGGAGGCAGCTTCAGTCGAAAGGCAGTCAGGGATGTGCCTCCCCAGAGCCTCTCTGCCCAGCTCTCACAGACAGCGGGTAGGTGGTGTGGCAGCCGGTCCCCTCTGGGAAGTGACAGCAGAAGATCACCATGCTCAGGTGGAAGCTAGTCCTGCCAGTCCTTCAGCAGGATCTGGAGAAAAGAAAGGATATGCAAACTGTAGATGGCATTTTAATCCACACAAATACTTAATATGAGTAACATAATCTTGGTGTTTTTTTTTCTGAGATGTGACCTCATTTACTTCTGGCCTCAGGCTCAGTGACTTATCTGCAGGTATGGTGTGGTGTGGGGTGGTGTGTGTGTGTGTGTGTGTGTGTGTGTGTGTGTGTGTGTGTGTGTGTGTGTGTGTGTGTGTGTACACCATGAGCTCATGAGTATCGGTCTGAAGTGCTAAAGAGATTATACAAGTGGTGCATTTCTCTCCCTCACGATTTTTCTGTTTGGCTGAGGTTGTTTTCCTTTTCCCGAGCTGGGATTTGTGGGCTGGGAATATGGGGGCCATGCTTCTTTCTCTGCCTTGCCTGAATCACCGCCTGCTCTCTCCAAATGGAGGGAAGCCTGTGCTGTGGAGAATCAAAACGCCTGCTTTTCATTTTCTGCCCTCTGACATGGGCGATGAATTTAATCATGCCAGTTTATATCTTATCTTCTGTAAAATGGAAATAACAACATATACCCCATCAGTCACTGGATTACTGTTAATATCAGATGCAATAGCTTGCTGGGGAAGTATTTTGTTAATTATAAGGAGCAAGAAGAAGCAGGAGCCGCTGCTGCAGTTTCTGAGTGGTGACTGTGAGTCTTGCTCTTCATTCACATGGTCTCTTTTAAACAAGTTATCAGACCATCCTTGTCTTTAAAACCCAGCTCGCAGCTCACTTTCCATGAGACGTTCTTTATTAGCTCTTTTTCATGTTGGTTACCAGCTTCTTTGAAGCACATTACACTGACTAAGCCAACCCACCAGCATTTATTGTTCAGGCCCTTGCTGATGGGTTGTACACTCCCACTGGGGGAGGGACTAGGTGATCTCTTTCACTTGCTATTCTTCAAATACCAACACATAGTAGAAACTTATGAAAAGACTTGAGATGAAAATTTAGGGCTACTGCATAAATTGGTAATTTCCTGAATTTTGCAAAACAATTTTCTTGGTGGCAAGTTAGATATTACTCTATCTTTGCACTTTCGAAAAGGACCCATCTGCTCGGTGCTGGTTGATCGCCACCATCTTCGCAAAGCTTTCAGCAAACTCCTAACTGGAGGATTCTGAGTGTAGGACCTGCCACCCTAGACATGCTAATTCTGTTCTCCCTTGACCTCTTTTCCACCCTTGCCTGCACTGTACCTCTCTTCATGCACAAATATACACAGCATATACAGATATATTCCATCAATAACACTGGCGTGGCCACTCTTTTAGGCTCAAGAAGATAACAGAAATGTTAGAATTAGTTATCAGAAGTGACTTCCCTCTCACCCCAGGACAGAGACTCGAGAGTAAAAATATGCGGACAGTAGGGAGCGTTTGTTAGGAAAATCTGCCTCCTTGCTGATTTCTCTTCAGCATATCTCTCACCTCTGCCTTCTGGCCCAGTGTGTCCCAAACAGTGAGCTTTCCTGTTCCTCTTAGGATATTCCTCATCTGGTCTAGCTTCCGGGCTCTTGTGCTAACTGTTCCCACAGCTTCAAATCTGCTGCTCTGAGATCTTTGGCTGGCACTTTCCTATCATTTGAATCTTAGCCTGACTTGCAAGTCTCCTAATCTCCCAATTTAAAATAACTTTCGTGGGGAAGGAAATATAGACGATACACATGCATATGCTTTTATATGAATAATTTCTCTAGAGGGGTGCATAGAAATTAACATTTCTGCTTATAGGGAGGAAAACTGGAGGGACTTCTCTACATGCTTTTTCTATTTTTTTCTTTTAGATTTAGGCTCACTGACTATATCATCCATTCAAAAATTCATTTAAAATACAATTAAAAAGAGAAAAAACTTACCCCCTTGCTGCATATCCTTTTCTTTATCAACCTTATTTACAAAAATGCCAGTGCCTTAGCTGATCTGATTCCTAATCTGCCAAGTCTTCTATCTATCTATCTATCTATCTATCTATCTATCTATCTATCTGTCTGTCTGTCTGTCTGTCTGTCTGTCTGTCTGTCTGTCTGTCTGTCTGTCTGTCTGTCTGTCTATCCATCCATCCATCCATCCATCCATCCATCCATCCTCTCTCTCTCTCTCTCTCTCTATCTATCTATCTATCTATCTATCTATCTATCTATCTATCTATCTATCTATCTATCTATCTATCTATCTATCTATCTATCTATCTATCTATCTATCTATCTATCTATCTATCTATCTATCTATCTATCTATCTATTGTTGGAGGACATGTTTAGCTAATCTGGGAGTTTTGTTGTTTTGCTCACTCCCAGCTTAATCTTATTTAAGCCAATGTTCATTCTAATGAGATCTCTCTTCTATGTAAACACTGCTAGAGGGTGTGGCACTTACAGAAGTCACCTTGATTGAATAACTTCTGACTTATACATCTACTAAGACTTCTATGTTTTCTAGATTGGGCACAGCTCCTCTTTATACCCACTGCACCCAACGTGGGACAGTTAGAATTTACCATAAATCATTCGCCAAAACTATTCATTTGCCAGAAGTCATTTGCCATAAATATCCAATCACGTAACTTAATTGTCTGCTAACTCCAGCCACGTGGGACTGAGCACAGACAAATAAAAGGCGGATAATTTAGTCCGGTCTGTCTCTATGGAAAGCTATGGTGCACATGAAAGTGGCAGGCAACTGTAGATAGAGCCTAAAGCTCTTTTCCAGCTGAATTAAATAATGATGCCACCAAGAAAGCTGACCTTTCATTTCCTTAAGCCAAAGGTCCGGGAATACCTCTACCTTAAACTTAACAGCTTGCTCACCAAAACTTGCAATCAGCTCCCGTTGGGAGAAGTGCAGTTTTATCACAAAAAATCACAAGAGTTAGCACCAGAGAAGGCCAAAATAAAGAGTGGTCATGAGGAATGTTGCGAAGCTCCCAGAGCTTTGCTCTTGGACTATTATTAAATTGAGAACAGGAGGAACAACGAGACTTTTGAGGCCTGGACAGGCTAGGAGAATTCCGTTCCTCCCCTTGGTCCTCATCAGAGCTTGTAAGAGCTCTGGGAAACCTTCAAACCGAGCATCCCTTTCCATTAGAGGGGCATCTTCGCCTTCGGAGGTATTAACTCCGGGCAGATTTTCGGTTTGAGAGTCTGCCTCCTCTGGATGCTTCTTTTCTTCATCTAGGTTATCCTCAAGCCTTAAAATCGGTTTGCTAGATTTAATTTCATGACTCTCTGAAACACAAGCAGGAGTTACAAAAGTCGAGACTACTGCTATCACCTGAAAAAAAGCAAGTCAAGCCAGAACAAAGAAAAAACTTCCAAGAAGTAACTCATTTTAACTCACGGTTGTAGTTCTTCTCCCAGCTTCAGGAAAAATTCATCAGCAACCTGGTGGGATCTCCAGATGTGGGGATGCCCACCCAGGGACGCCAAATGTCGGGAACGCCGCCGGGGTCCCCGACAGTGTCCGGACAGAGGTTGTCTTCTACCTCCGAGGATGCCGGGAGAACAGATGAAAACTCACGAGTCCGGTGCAGTTCCAAAAAATGGCTTTTAATAGTACAAAAGCTCTTCCACAGCACTAGAAGATGGAGCAAAAGGCCAAAGAGCAAAAGACCAAAGCCAAAAGCCAAAAGCCGCAGGAGCCAAAAGCTGAAGGCTGAGGAACCAAAAGGCAAAAGGTAAAGGTGAAGGGGCCTCAAGTCAGCCCCTTATATACACCAAAGTAATCCAATCGGGAGGTTGTCATGCCAACAAAGAACCCTAAACAGAGTGTAGTGCCACACCCTATTGTAGATATAAACAAAGGTTACACCAAGGACTAATCCCGAGATTGTCTCTTATGTAAAACACTGGAGAGAGAGGGAGCTGATATAAAGTAATACAGTCCTGAGTTTAGAGCCAGGAGTAATCCCTGAGTATTGCTGCATGTGGCCCCCCAAAACAAAACAAAATAAAATTAAAAGCCTAATTTGTAGTTCTCATCTCCAGGAGTAGCAGCTTGTACCTGCTTCCTGATTGCAGATGGGAGATGGAATACCTGTCTGCTCAGGAAATGTTCCAGAAGGTAGAGGAGGAACCAATGGTTCACCGTTTCTTGGTGTAGGGAGACGATAATAAACCTTACTCACACACATCTGGGGAAGCTGTTGAGTTGGCAAGTTGAGCTTTGCAAACAGTTGAGCCCGAGAGAGAGGGAATGGGGGAATGGACTCTGCCAACACTGCCAGGCTGTTCTCTGGGGGAACAGCCAGGGCCTGGAACGGAGGAGGCGCTGGGGAACGGGGACAGGAAAACACGAGGAGTTTGGCAGGTGTCACTCAGGCAGTGCATGACCCTGAGCAAACTGTCTCCACCACTGTGTACCATGAATTCTTGGACTCCGAATCTCCCCATTCCTGCCTTTTCAGGGACGGTTGTTTTACAACCATGCAGAAAAAGAAAGTGGGACTCCAGAGGAGCCAAGCCCTAGACGAATCAATCAATCACCTGGGTCACCTGGCACAGCCTGCCAAGAAAAAACGCCCTTCTCACAGTGCTCAGAGGGCGAGTAAAGGGTCAAGAGCCCCAGCCACACTGGGAGGAGTGGGCAAGCAAGTTCTTCTCTCCTAGTTCCTCCACACAAGAGTCACACCAGTCCAGGTTTGCTCAGACGGGAGGGCTTTCAATGGAGTGTTCTTGGGAAGCAGAGTTAAGGGTCCAGGTTTAGAATTACCCAGACCTGGCACCATACTGGTTCCTTCACTTGCTAGAGGGATTTTTTTTTTTTGGTGGGGCCTAGGACTGATCCCTATGCTCAGAACTGACTCCCTACAAAGATAGAATAATAACGAACTTTTCTGTCAAGAATTGAGTGAGAAGGGATCACTCCCTGAAAGGCTTGGGGGCCATATGGGTTGCTGGGGATCAAATCCAGGTTGGCCACATGCAAGGCAAGTACCCTCCCCACTGTACTACTGCTCCAATCCCCAAGAGAGTGTGAGGTGGAAAGGCACAACTGGAGGCGCTTGGGTGCTCCCTGGAACCTGGTGCTTGGATAACCAAGCAGTGTCAGTTACATTGGGAAGCCCAGCATGCTAAGCATTGCCCTCCCGTCTGTGAGCTGTCTCCCCAGCCCTAGAGGGGTGACCTTATCAAGCAGTGTAAAACCTCACGCTCTTTCAACTTTCTCTATTCTGTGTGGAGATATCTTAAATAAACCGAAACCATGTGCCTGAAGTCCAAGCACTAAGGTGGTAGAAGTCTTTTTTTAAACATTTTTATTATACCACCATGAGATATACAGTTACAAAAATGTTTATGATTGAGTTTCAGTCATACAGTGTTCCAGCACCCATCCCTCCACCAGTGCCCTATTCCCACCACAGTATCCTCAAATTCCCTCCCTACTCCCCAGCCTTCTCTATAACAGGCACTTCTTTTCTTTTTTTCTCTGTCTCTGTTTGTCTCTCTCTCTCCCTCTTTCTCTCCCTCCCTCCCTCTCTCTCTCTCTCTCTCCCTCTCTCTCTCTCTCCCTTCTCTTATACATTGTGGCTTGCCCTACAGATATTTAGGAATTATCATGTAAATCCCTTTGTGTACATTCAATGCTCAGTTCTAGTCTGGCATTCCATTTCTGGTGGTATAAGTCTTATAAAAGGAAAAGGGTTTCTGAGGCCAGCACATTGGACTTGCCCAGCAGGGTCAGGAAAAGAGGATGGAGTCAACTTGCAGGACTTGAGATGGATCCTGCAAGTCCATCTCAATCTGGACCCAGCCAGATGGACCCAGCAAAAAGACTGACTTCTTGCTGCCACCTCATCTCACACAGTTGAGAATCTCCCTTTGCTCTTCCTGATCAGAGCTTAGTCTGGGAATCAGAGCCAGCTCAGTCTCGTCTGGGCATTTGAGAGAGCAAATGGTCTCCTTCTGGAGCTTTGAGAGAGTGCTGCGTCCTTCTTTCTTCAAGTAGGGTGGCTGCTCCCTCAGACAAACTGAGGACACAGCCTGAGGGGAATGAGGAGGCCCACACCTTCTTTATCCCCTATGCAGGACTTATTTCTCTCTCTCTTTCTTTCTCTCTCTCTCTTTCTTTCTTTCTTTCTTTCTTTCTTTCTTTCTTTCTTTCTTTCTTTCTTTCTTTCTTTCTTTCTTTCTTTCTTTCTTTCTTTCTTTCTTTCTTTCTTTCTTTCTTTCTTTCTTTCTTTCTTTCTTTCTCTCTCTCTCTCTCTCTCTCTCTCTCTCTCTCTCTCTCTCTCCCTCCCTCCCTCCCTCCCCCCTCCCTCCTCCTCCCTCCCTCCCTCCCTCCCTCCCTCCCTCCCTCCCTCCCTCCCTTCCTCCCTCCCTTCCTTCCTTCCTTCCTTCCTTCCTTCCTTCCTTTTTCTTTCTTGGGGTATTGTGGTGGCTGGGGCTGTGTCTGTGTTTCCAGGGTGAAGTCTGGTGCCACAGCCCATGGTTTCTCTGAGAGGTTTCTCTCTCACTGTTGTGAGTCTGTGGTCCTCCCACTAGTGGTCCCTGTACCAAACGCAGAGTGATCCCTCAGATTGGCCATTCTAGCACCCCACAGCACTCTCTGACTCATGGTAATCCAAGGCAAAGTGGGACCCTGAGCACATGTGGTTTGAGGCAGATGAGTGACCCGGAGTGTTTCAGCCAGTGTTAGGGAACTCTGTGTGGCTGAATGTGTGCCTGTGTCCACCTGCCTGTAGAATTCCAGTCCCAATGGTGTGGGGTGGGGTGGTAACTGTGCAGTTCCTTATTTACAGATGTTTGGAGTGTGTCTGCAGTTCAGGGCTGGGGGCTTCTAGGTTGTTTCTGTAATGAATTTCTCTGTGCCCCCCCTCCCTGCCTACTCCCCCACCCAACTGCCGCCTGCCAACATTTGCTAATCCCCCGTCCCCACCATCTCTGCTCCTGGAGGGGAGCTGTAACTCAGTCCTCAGGCTACCTAGCTGCCTTCCCCTCCCCAACCCACCAGCCTTTCATTCTGTCACAACAAGGCACTTTGGCAGAAAGGGAGGGCGCGTGGGTGCTGCAGAGAGAAAAACACCCCAAAGTTTCAGTAAAATGGCAAGAGAGATGCCAGCACACGGAGAGAGGAGCCTTCTGTTTCTCACAGAGAGATACTGTGATTTCCTCTCCTTCCTTCCTCCTCCTTTACCTTCCCTCCCCAGTGATAGTCAGAGAAGGGAGACCCACAGAGAGGGGGAAAGGAACAGAAGTGATTCTCTCAGGGACCATCATCTTCAGAACTAATAGGACAGGCTGTGCTGGGCTCTGCTTGTTTAAGGCAAAGCAGAGAGGAGAGAGAGAGGGAGAGAGAGGGAGAGAGAAGGAGAGAGAGGGAGAGAGAGGGAGAGAGAGAGAGGGAGAGAGAAGTATGTAGTGTGTGTAATGGTATGTGAGTTTGTGTCTGTGTTTGGAGCAGTAGAGATAAAGAGAGAACAGAAAGGAACACAGGGTTGGTCGCTTTCTTGGATAACACACACGTATGGCTCACACACACATAATGGGAAATTGTCTATTTGTGCAGTAGGTTGGCCATTACCCAATATTTTACAACATTAGAATAAAAATGTATAAAAGGAAGAACCCCCAGATTGAGATTTTTTTCTTTGTGCTTTTGAAATTACAGTTTTTCATTTGAGCAATGATTCCTTTCTAGTAGGGTAAAAATCCTCATTTACTCAAAGCTCTGAAATAGAGTTTTGTGATCATTTTACCTAAATAAGGATTGAATTTCATCTTGAGACTATTTGCTTACAAAATATTTGAGTTTGTAAACAAGATCCCAAGGGGAATGTTTATTCCACTCAAGGAAACAAGTTACTTTTCATCTCTTTGAAGTATCTATTTGCATTCCAACAATATGGTACTTATAAATCACTCCTTTCTAGCAATTCATTAAATCAACTCCTAGAGGCAATACCTAAAAATAACCAGCAAGGCTGTATTTCTTTATTTAAAAAGCCTATAATGGGTCTGAAGCAAGTATCTGACTCAGTGATGTCTATTTATATATGATCATAATACCTACTAACAGTTTTGGAAGGTAGCCCTCATGTACCAGGCATTGAATTGTAAATACTTTCATGTGTATTCTCATTTTGTCCTTCATTTTTATTTTTTATCTTTTGCTTTTTTGTGTCACACCCGGCAATGCTCAGGGGTTACTCCTGGCTCTGCACTCAGGAATTAATCCTGGCGGTTCTTGGGGACCACAAGGGATGCCGGGATCGAACCCGGGTCGACTGCATGGAAAGCAAACGCCCTACCTGCTGTACTGTTGTGCCGGCCCAGATCATTTTGTCCTTCCAACCAAGGAGATGCTGTTATTTTATCTTACTTTTGGTGTTTGGACCACATCCATTGGTGCTCAGGGCTTACTCCTGGCTCTGTGCTCAGGGATCATTCCTGGTGGGGCTCAGGGAAGCTATTGGGTTCTGGGATTGATCCTGTGTTTGGCTGTGTGTAAGACAAGCATCCTATCCGCTGCACTAAGCTAAGGTCATGGAGGGCTTAATTTTAAAATAACAGTGCTAGGGGCCGATGATAGTACAGCAGGTAAGGCATTTGCCTTGGCATGCAGCCAACCCAACTTTGATCCCTGGCATCCTATACAGCCCCCAAGCACAGCCAGGAGTAATTCCTGAGTGCAGAATCAGGAGTAACCCTTGAGCATTGCTGGGTATGAACCAAAAAGCAAAAAAAAAAAAACCCAAAACCCAAAAACAAAAACCAAACCAGTACTAGGGGCCAGAGTGACAGTACAGCAGGTAGGGCATTTACCCTGCAAATCCCCACTTGGTTTGATCCCTTGCACCCCCATATCTTCCCCGAGCACTGCCATGTATATAAAGCCAGAATTAACCCCCAAAAACAAAGAAAAAGGGGCCGGAGTGATAGCCCAGTCGGTAGGGTGTTTGCTTTGCACGGCCGGCCTGTGCCAGTCCTCCAGGTTCGATCCCGGCAACCCATATGGTCCCCTGAGCACGGCCAGGAGTAATTCCTGAGTGCAGAGCCAGGAGTAATCCCTGAGCATCACCGGGTGTGACCCAAAAAAAAAGCAAAAAAAAAAAAAAAAAGAAAGAAAAAAGAATAAAATAACAGCATCAAGGCTGGAGTGATAGATAGTACAGTGGGTAGGGCATTTTGACTTACATGCATCAGACCCACACTTGATCCCCTGGCATCACAGACAGTTCTCTGAGAGCCACATCTGAGTACCACCCAAGTGTGGTTCCAAAACAAAACAAATAAATCACTAAAACTAAGAAATAGAGAATTCAATCAACTTAACAAAGTCCATATTGGGGCTGGAGCAATAGCACAGCAGGGAGGGCATTTGCCTTTGCATGTGGCTGACCTGGGTTTGATCCCCGCATGCCATATGGTCCCCTGAGCACTGCCAGGAGTAATAACCCCTGAGCATTTGCTGGGTGTGACCCACAAAAAAAAAAAGCAAAAAAAAAAAAAAGGTCCACATACATACTATATTGTTTTGATCTGTGGTGCTAGGGATCAACTTCAGGACCTCATATATGCAAGGCCTGAGTTCTATCACTGAGCTCCAGTCCTGGCCCTATGCATGTTTTCCTGTGTTGTTTGGTATCTGCTGCCCAGCGATGTGGTGAACACTCAGAAGAGTAATGAACCTCTGTGTAAGTACCTCAGAAGGTTCTGCACAGAATTCCTGCTTCAGACACAGTCTGCAGGGACCGCGTTGGGGTTTGGCTCAAAGATGATAATTCCTATTGTTGTGGTAGGCGAGGAGAAACCAAACTGGATGATGGCTCACAAATCCCTTTAAGATTCTCAGTTCTTTTTTTCCCCCTTTTTAAATAATGATTTATTTTAAACACCATGATTTACAAAGTACAAACTTTTTCACAATACAGTGCAGGAAAGATCCATCATTCAGCACCAATCCCACCACCAGTGTGCCCCCACCACCACCAGAGACCCGCATTTCCCTCCCACCCTCCATCCGATGCCTGCTCACCCAGCCAGCATCAATTATGTTGATCATTACAGCTCACATAAGGGAATAGTAATGATAAGGTCATGCCTTTTTTTTTCCTAGGCAGATGCGTGGAGTCTGGCCAGTTTCTGTTCTTGGATTCACTTTCTGGGTTTCCAGAACACAGTGGTTTTCTACTGACAATCCCAGACATACCATCACTACAGCTACTGACAATACTTCACATTTATCTCAATGTCTGTTTGAGCTTTTCCTATTCAAACACTGAATAATCCATTCTACATTGGCTATTGGAGCCACTTCTCCAAATACAGTCAATGAGCATGGTGTTAGACCAAAGTCAATGAGGATCCTAAAATCTCCATTGTGCCATCTGAGACTGCTGTATAGGAAATTACCGAGGTGGTTCCCCAGACCACACCTCGTGGTCGTGCTTACACACTTCGATTTCTAGAAAACATGATGGGATACCTGTTAGATGAATATACTAGGTTTTGAGATAAGGCACAGGTGCTCTGCGCCCATGCCCCATGGGTGGTACATGGCACTCTGCCGAGCTGTGGAGTCCAGACCTTGAAAGTGGCTGCGCAACCCCATCAAAAAATGGGGAGAAGAAATGAACAGAAACTTCCAAAAAGAAGAAATTCAAATGGCCAAAAGGCATATGAAAAAGTGCTCTTCATCTTTAATCATCAGGGAGATGCAAATCAAAACAACAATGAGGTACCATCTCACACCACAGAGACTGGCACACATCCAAAACAGCAAGAACAACCGGTGCTGGCGTGGATGTGGGGAAAAGGGGACTCTCATCCTCTGTCGGTGGGAGTGCCGGCTGGTCCAGCCCGTTTGGAAAACAATATGGGCATTTCTCAGAAAACTAGATATTGAGCTCCCATTTGATCCAGCAATAGCACTCCTGGGAATATACCCGAGAGACCGAAAAGCACATAGCAGAAACACTATCTGTACTTATTTATTCATCTCTGCACTATTCACTATAGCTAGAATCTGGAAACAACCTAAATGCCCGAGAACAGAGGGACTGGCTAAAGAAACTGTGGTTCATCTACACTATGGAATACTATGCAGCTGTCAGAAAAGATGAAATTATGAAATTTACCTGCAAATGGATGGACATGGAGACTATCATACTGAGTGAAATTAGTTAGAAGGAAAAGGACAGATATAGAATGACTGCATTCATTAATAGAATATAAATAAATGCCAGTGTTTTACTAAATGTGGGAAATGGTATCACTGTATCACTGTCTTCCCGTTCATCATCAATTTGCTCGAGCGGGCTCCAGTAACATCTCCATATGTCCTGTCTCATGCTAGTAGAGCCCAAGGGCATCTGTTTGCTCCTGCAGATGTTTAGAGTTTATCACTTGGGTCTCTTTGTGTATATTCAATGGTGGGTTTTGATCTGCCATTACCATTTCCCAGCTGAGACCCAGAGGAGCTGGGAAGTGGTAATGGCAGATTGAAGCTCACCATTGAATATACACAAGGAGACTTGGGTGATAAACTCTAAATATCTGCAGGGCTAGCCACAATGTGTAAAAGAAGAGGGAGAGAAATGCAGAGACAGAGAGAGAGACAGAGAGAGAAAGAGAGGATACTGGGGTACCTGCTATTGAGGCAGCCTGGGGGTGGGCGGGAGGGGTGGGGTACATTGGTGGTGGAAATGGGGCACTGGTAGAGGGATGGGTGCTGGTATACTGTACTACCAAGAACCAATTATGAACACCTTTGTAATTGTATGTCTCACGATGGTATATTAAAAAATTAAAAAAAAAAAAGAAAGTGGCTGCGGTTGTGATGCATGAGGTTTTCCGACCTCTGAGGGTCTGGACTGGGGGCAGAGAGAACCCAGACCTACCCCCTTCCAGGACATCTCATTAGCCTAGCACAAGCTAAGATTCTCAGTTCTTTCTGGGACAGCAGTGCTAGTAGGGTCATCTCCAATAGTCATATAATTTAGAACCTGTAAGTGAATGCACAGCATAGCATAGAGTATGTGCTTATATTGATATCACCAACTCAGCTGAGAGTATGTTTAGAAGTATTGAGGTAAAGGACTTGAAGAAGGGAAGTGATCCTGAATTCCCTCACAAGAGGGAGAGGGCAAGGAAGCTGAAGGAGAAAAGGAAGAGGAGGGAAGGATGGAGGAGAGGACGTGAGGAATGTGTGGCAGAGAGGAAGCATGCAAGCCAATTAATAATGGCAAACAGCTTTATTACTCTGAATTTTTTTTTTGAAGAACTAGCTTAGGAAGGTGGGGAAGGAGCAACCTGGGAATAAACGAAACAGAAAGGAAATTGAAGCCATCATTTATGGCTTGCTGACGAGCAGATGTCAGTACGCCCTTAGCCTCTTGCTGTCTTTTGGTGCTTTTCTAAAGATAAATGGTGGAGTTCAAAGGAGTCCCAGCGGGTCTGTGCTGAAAACTCAAAGTCTCCTGGATATTTTGGTTCAGAGAAAATGGAGCTGGAAGTTGAGGACTAGTCATCAAGTCTCTGAGGAATATATATGTTGTTGCACTATCCTGGGTTTACCAACAAAATTGCAGGGAGATCAAGTAAGAATTTATATGTTTTAAAAAAGATGTTATGATATTCTGGGATCTCTACCAAAAGTATTACTCTAGGGATACACTGGTGAGAGAATCTTGAAGGGAAAGAATCAGAAGTACCTTCCCCAAGGTGTTGAGAACCCAGCAGAGGAGGAATACTTGAAGCAATCTGGCTTCCGCCTTCCTGTTGACGGTCCAGGCCAGGGAGTCTGCCCCTGTGTGAAAGCCAGAAGGCTGAAAGGAAGAAATTAGTGAAAAATCACTCCCTGGTGTGTCACCAAGCTTTGTAGCCACTTTTAGATGAACAGCACAGGGAGCACTTTAGCTCCTTTGGAGTAGCCCATGCTGACTAGAAGTCCCCATAGCCAGAACAGAAATTTTGACAAGGAAGAAATTTGAATGGCCTAAAGGCATATGAAAAAATGTTCATCATCACAAATCATCAGAGAGATGCAAATCAAAACAACAATGAGATATCACCTCACACCACAGAGACTTACACATATTCAAAAGAGCAAGAACAACAAGTGCTGGCATGGATGCGGGGAGAAAGGGACTCTTATCCATTGTTGGTGGGAATGTCGACTGGTACAGCCTTTTTTGGAAAACAATATGGACATTCCTCCAAAGACTAGAAATTGAGCCCCGTTCGACCCACACACCACTCCTGGGAATATACCCTGGGAAGCCAAAAACACACAACAGAAACACCATCTTCACTTTTATTTTCAAAGCAGCACTATTCACAATAGCCAGAATCTGGAAACAACCAGAGTACCTGAGAATGGATGACTGGATAAAGAAGCTTTGGTACATCTACGCAATGGAATACTATGCAGCTGTTAGGAAAAATGAAGTCATGAAATTTGCCTATAAATGGATGGACATGAAGTGGGTCATGTTGAGTGAAATTAGTCAGAAGGAAAAAGACAGATATATAATGACTGCATTTATTTGTGGGATATAAATATATTTATATAGTGTGATACCAATATCCAAGGTCAGGCAAAACATGGATCAGGAGGTCTTTTCAAAGGTGGAATCTACCACAAACATATGAGAGTCAGAGGTTAGGTAAGACAGAGAAGGGAACAGTGTGCTAATAATTGTCAAAAGTGATAATACCAGCCTAGAACTGAGCATTCAATATAGGCTTTTAAGATACACATGATAACCTCTAAATGCATGTATTGCAATCCACAATGTGTAAGAGGAGGAAGAGAGAAAGAGAGAGAGAGAGAAAATGAGAAAGAGGAAAAGAGATAACCTGCTATAGAGGCAGGCTAGGGGAGGGGAGGGAATGGGGGACATTGGTGGTGGGAAAAGGGATGGTGGAGGGATGGATGCTAGAACACTGTAGGACCAAATCCCAAACATGAACACGAACATGAATATGAACACCTTTGTAATTGTATATCTCATGGTGGTATAATAAAATATTAAAATTATCTTGGAACTTAGTCTTTATACTAAGTTCTTCCCCTATTTAGGAGTTTGTTTCTATTCTACTTAGTTTACAATGAAGTTTTTCTTTCTTTCTTTTATTTTGGTATTTTTGGGGTCACACATGGCAATGCTCAGGGGTTACTCCTGGCTCTGCACTCAGGAATTACTCCTGGCAGTGCTCGGGGACCATATGGGTTGCTGGGGATCAAACCCAGGTTGGTCGTGTGCAAGGCAAACGCCCTCACCGCTGTGCTATTGCTCCGGACCCTGAACTTCTGTTTTCTTAAAGAGCAAAACAAAACAAAACAAAACTTAAGACACAGACACACACACACACACACACACACACACACCTTGTCTTCTCATGGCATTAACCCCTTGTCCTGCATCCTCGTTCCTCTTTGTCATTTTCGTTTGTGATCTACATGGTCTCTCAGTCTTTCTTTTTTGCACCTGCTGTGTCAGAGATGAAACTCAGGATCGCACTCAGGCAGGGCCCTACTAAGAGTCACCTGTCAGATCCCTTTTATCTATCTATCTATCTATCTATCTATCTATCTATCTATCTATCTATCTATCTATCTATCTATCTATCTATCTATCTATCTATCTATCTATCTATCTATCTATCTATCTATCTATCTATCTATCTATCTATCTATCTATCTATCTATCTATCTATCTATCTATCTATCTCTCTCTATCTCTATCTATCTATCTATCTAATCTATCTCTATCTCCCTATCTGTCTGTCTGTCTGTCTGTCTGTCTGTCTATCTATCTATCTATTTTTTTATTTATTTATTTTTGTTTTAGAGGAAGGCATCTGACAGGTGACTCTCAGTAGGTACCTGCCTTAGTTTTGTTTTATTTATTTTTTTTTGTTTTTGGTTTTGGCGCCACACCCAGATGTACTCAGGGCTTACTCCTGGGTCTGTGCTCAGGGATCACTCCTGGTGGGGCTCAATGGACTATGTCGTCCAAGTCATTTGCTTGCAATGCAAGCACCCTACCTGCGGGACTTATTTTCCAGTCCCCCTCTTCTTTTCCCCTCATCAGGGTCTATTGACCGGGAGGGGGCTGTCAGGGTTACTTGTGAGGAAGCCAGGATGAGGCCCTCAGGTTTGTCCTGGGCACTTTAAGCCACTGAGTCATCTTTGGTCACTCCACCCATCCACTTCCCTTCCCTGCGACACACTCATTTTTCCTTGTCATCTTTGCTTTCTGACCCTTTCCTGGTGCCTTGGTCATTTCTCTCTCTCTCTGTTCCCCTCTCCCACTTAGTCTTCCCTACCCTCTGTGTACCTTTTCTCTTGGTCTTCCCAGCACTCTGCCTGCCCTCGGGTGACAAGTCGTTGGCTGAAAAATGCTATAGAGCTTAGGGGAGTTTAATTAGGTATCCGTGATTTTCCAGAGGTCAGAAACGTCTCAAATGAAAGACTCCGTGAAAGGCAGGTGGAGACTGGTTAGACCTGTGCCCTCGTCATATTAATGAACGAGACTAAAAGCATCTCCTGTCCTACCCCCTTAAAAATAAAATCAAAACAGCTTTAAAGATTTGAAAAAAGTTAATATGGAATTGATGTGGAGTGACTCATTAAAAGCATCATAATAATTAGGAACCAACAGAGAGAGAGACCATAGGGAAGGGTAGTTTCATGGGTGGGATGTTATATTTTCCCACATGTTATATTTGGTGAGTGTGTGGGAGTGAGCAGCACACACAGACTTTATTCTTTAGCTACAACTTCATGTTCAATGAAAACCGTAATGTGAAGCCTTCAATCCAGACCCTTTCCTTCACTGAGCACTAAAGGCTTTTGGTGCCCATGGCAGTGGTTACTTTAAGGCAGAACTGAATGGGTTGGCCTCAGTGAGTTTTCCTGACTCAGTCCCCAGGAAGTGAAGGTTACATAGAGCCAGAGATAGAGGGGTTAGGAAGGCTGCCCTGGAGCTCTGATAGGAGCTAGCTTTAGGAGAAGGTACCTGCGTTTACTCCTCTCCCTCATGGTTTCTGCTAACTGAAACCAGGGGATCGAATCCGAGTCAGCACATGAAAGGCAAACACCATACTGTACTATTGCCCGGCCCCAGCACACACGCTCTAAACTCAGAACTAGGGGAAAGGGAGAGTTCTGAGAGCCTGAACTGGGCTGTCTCTCCTCTAGGAAGCAGCTGTTTCTCCTGACACAGACAGGGCATGGCCAGTGGACAGTTCAAGTCCATGAGGCCTGAGTCATCTCAACTAGTTGGTGAAAGGATTGTAGCTCCATAGAGATGTCCGGCAAGGGTAGCAGGGAGAGCTGGTGCTAGGAATAGGCTTCCCTGGAGCCAGTGCCTCTGGCCCTTCTGTCACTGGGAATAAAATCATGATTGCTAGCTTTCACCCAGTTGAGCATTTTCAGTTTTCAAGGCTCAGGCTCAAATAACCTGCTCTTGGGGCTGGAGCGATGGTCCAGTGAGTAGGGCGTTTGCTTTGCACGTGGCCGCCTGTGCCGGCCTGGGTTCGATCCCCAGCATCCCATATGGTCCCCCGAGCACCGCCAAGAGTAATTCCTGAGTACAGAGCCAGGAGTAACCCCTGAGCGCCGCCCGGGTCTGACCCAAAAAAAGCAAAAAAAAAAACCTAAATAAAAATAAAAAAAACCCCTGCTCTCCACTGCAGTCCTATCACTCAGCCAGCCATGCTATCAGATAAACACTAGCTCTTTTTTTTTCCCCCAAATTTTATTACACCACTTTTAGACATACAATTGCAAGATGCTCATGTAGAGTTTTGGTTCTACAGTGTTCCAACACCCATCCCTCCACCCGAACCCATCTCCCATCACCAATGTCCCCACCTCCCTCCCCCTCCCACACTTCAACTACTTGGCAGGTTCTGTATGTCTTTTCTCTCCTTTCTATCTCTCCCTCCCGCCAAACTTTCCTGAACATCGTAGAATGCAGTGCATTAAAGGACATAACTGTTTCCACTACTTTGATGGACCGCACGGCCACTTACGCGACCTGGGCTCGTACTGGTTTTGTTCTGTTAATCTGGTCGTGAGGTAGTATCCCAGCATCCGGACAGCGAAGGTGGTGGCTAGTGTGGTGGGCGAGTCTCATCTGGCTGCTTCCGGGACCCCCAGATGTGATGGGCCCACTCCCAAAACCCATCTGTCCTCCTGGGAGCCCCATGGTCAGCTGAGCCTGGGGAAACCGGAGGTCTAGCTCTTTTTTTTTTTTTGGTCAAAAAATTTTTTTTTATTACACCACTCATACAATTACAAGATGCCCATGTTTGAATTTTGGTTCTATAGTGTTCCAACCCCCATCCCTCCTCCCGTGCCCATCTCCTATCACCAATGTCCCCACCTCCCTCCCCCTCCTCCAGCCCACCTACATGGTGGATTCTATATATCCTTTTTCTCTTTCTATCTCTCCCTTCCGCCTACCTTTCCTACACATTGTGGAATGTAGTATAAACACTAGCTCTTAAACTCAAATAACTGCTTTATTATAAGATGACTGCATTATCCTGTTTATAACTTAGGGCTTATGGGTTTAAACTAATTCGGGGGTCAGATCGGTCTGAGGACCAAATGGGAAAAAAAGTCTTGCAGTGAGTTGGGAGTCTGTTTAGCCAGTAGGACACAGCATATGCCTGGAATCCAGAAGTTAGGGTATCATCGATCTCATAGCAGAGTCAGACATGCAAGCAATGATCTCAGTGTTGGATAATAGATGCCCGGCAGAGGCAGAGTCCCAGCTTCAGGGAGCTGAGGAGTTTAGTAGAAGGAAGGTGCTTCTTTCTTGGAGGTTGGGGAAGGAGCACACCCGGGATTGTACAGAGCTTACCTCTGGTTCTGTGCTCAAGGATCATCCCTGGTGAGCTCAGGGGACCTAATAGAGTGGCAGGGATCGAACCTGGGTGAGTTGTGTGTTAGGCAAGTGCCCTACCTGCTGTATTACAACTCCGGCTGGAAATTGCCTCTTATGGGAATGTCTGAAAAGGTAGATTGACCCCAATGAGCCAGACCAGGAGTACAGTGAGGAAGCAGAGCCGAGGAGAAAGCTACCGGCTCAGGGCCCAGGGAGCTTGGGCAAGGCTCTTCCGAAGAGGAGACCTTGGGTGGGCCTCTAGTCCAGTCCTCTGCTGCAGAGGCTCGCTCTCCTCTTCCTCCCCCCTTGCCCCACATTTGCTGTGTGTGCCAGGCCCAGAACATCCTTTCAGCCTGCTGCTCTAATTACTTCATTCCATTTTAATTCTGCTGAGTTAGGAGCCTGTGAACTCAAGAGGAAATTCACGCAAAATACCCAACAAATTGAATGTGCTGACATTTCAGAAACAAGCTTGACCCCATGTGCCCCTTCCTGCTCCCTGCCTGTAGCCCGTAGCCCCCACCCCACCTCAGGTTGAAAAACCGAGGGAAGGATGTTGTGCCAGGGTAAGAGACGTTGGGGAGCATCACTACTTTGTGCCGTTACTTCTGTGGGGGAAGAGAAAAAGACACAGGCTTTGAGACTCTCTTCTTGGATCCTTTTTAGGAACTGGTGGGGTCCATCCTCCTCAAAAAGTTGTGAGTATATATCTGAGTAATATGTCTGATCCTTAGAGATATCTACAAATCAGGAGATACCATTTATTCTAAGCTGTTTGATCTGGAGATGAATAAAATGACCTCATAAAAAAGGAGGTTGCAGTTTGTTTTTCATAGTTATTTATTTAGGGCTCTTTGGGTCACACCCGGCCATGCTCGGGGATTATTCTTGGTTCTGCACTCAGGAATTACTCCTGGAGGTGCACAGAAGACCATATGGGATGCCGGGGATCGAACTGGGTCAGCCACGTGCAAGGCAAACACCCCAACCACTGTACTATCACTTTGCCCTATAACTTGCAGTTATTAACTTTCTTTTCTTCCCTTCCCCCCACACTTTTTGGTCTTGATATTCTTTTATTTTTATTTTTATTTATTTATTTTTTTTGCTTTTTGGGTCACACCCGGCGATGCTCAGGGGTTTCTTCTGGCTCTGCACTCAGGAATTACTCTTGGCGGTGCTCGGGGGACCATATGGGATGCCATGGATCGAACCCAGGCCAGCATAGGCCGGCCGCATGCAAGGCAAACACCCTACCCACTGGACTATCTCTCTGGCCCCTTGATATTCTTTTATGCTCTTAAATTTTCTTAAGAGCTTCCTAGAACTTTTGTTTAGGTGGTTAAAGTTATTGATATTTACTCTGCGAAAGATTAAAACTGTGAAATAAAAATTACATAATAAATCAGTTTATGTTAACATAACACATTCTGGTGAAAAAGAACTGTATTTTCAAAGTAAAAAGATTAGTTATGATTGGCCAATTAGAGTTGTAAAAAGGAGGCATAGTATAGCTTTCAGACAATTGCAGGTGTTGTTCTTTGATACTATACCAAAACTCAACACATGGTAATTTCTTAAAGATTAGTGGCTATGTGGAATCTGAAACCAAATTAATTCTTATTCTACTACATTAAAATCCATTGCTTTGTCTTGCACTTTGAAGAGATTTTGTAACATCATGCATTGGTCATTTGGAAAATATAGATCCTTTGCATTATTCAGATTTTCCAAATGTTGATACATTTTATTATACAATATTTTAAAAAGTCACACTCATTATATCACCACCAATCTCATCTGAAAAGTCTTTAAGCATTGGGAAGCTGTCAAGTTCATGGTGGCAGATACAAATGTTCTAAAATTCTAATTATCGCTTGAAAGCTTGAATGTTATCATTGGCAACAAATGCTGTCAGTTGTTTTCCTTGAAATGACAGGCTCACTTTGTTCATTTTTGGGAAACTGTCTGCCAGACACTCAATCTGAATAATCTTAGTTTTTCTTTCAATCATTCTTTCAAGTAAAAACGATGTTCCTTGATTAAAGAAGATAGTTCAGCTTGAAACTCTAACAATTGCAAAAATACTTTATTGATTGTATTGGGATTCAGTAGGAGTGCTTCACGAGTGCTTCCTGTTTCATCCGAGTATTGGAAAAGATGTACTCAAGAGTGGAGATTTAGTACAAATTCATAATTTTTGCAATTTTATCGAGGATATTCCTAAGTGAAAGTGAATTTTGGGGGTACTCCCAGGGAGCTTTTGAGGCATACGAGAGTGAAGTCAGCAGACAGATTCATGAATCTGCAGGGGCACCCTGCAGTGCCAGGGGTTGAGCCCAGGAATCCTACATGTACTCCAGTCCTTTGAGTGATCTCCCCAGCTCTTAAAAATTACATAATAAATCAGTTTATGTTAACATAACACATTCTGGTGAAAAAAGAATGTACTCCAGGGGCGGAGCGATAGCCCAGCGGGTAGGGCATTTGCCTTGCAAGCGGCCAGCCTGTGCCGGCCTGGGTTCGATCCCGGCATCCCATATGGTCCCCGAGCACCGCCAGGAGGTAATTCCTGTGTGCAGAGCCAGGGAGTACCCCTGAGCATTGCTGGGTGTGACCCAAAAAGCAAAAAAAAAAAAAAAAGAATGTATTCCAAAGCTCAAAAGACAGTTTACTGTTGATTGTGGTGGCCACAGCCAGCCATGTGTTGCTGTGAATGGCTCCCAGAGCCTTGGCCATGCAAGGCATGAGCTCTACCACATCTTCTGCCTTGGAAGTGAGGTTTTTTTTTTTTTTTTGGGTCACACCCGGCAATGCTCAGGGGTTACTCCTGGCTCTGCACTCAGGAATTCATCCTGGCAGTGCTCGGGGAACCATATGGGATGCCAGGTATCGAACCCAGGTCAGCCTTGTGCAAGGCCAACGCCCTACCTACTGTGCTATCGCTCTGGCCCCTGGAAGTGAGTTTTTACTGCATGTTTATGGCAGCAGGAAATACCAGGACTCCTAGTACAGTTCAGAGCCATTGCTTTGCTTTGTGTGAAAGCACACACTTTCCCCCTGTATCATGTTTTGTGGCATCGGGGCAAGTCTCAACACAAATAAAAGGACAATGTCTTAATAATATAGGAAAAGGTTTTTTTTTTAAATTTTTTTATTATACCACGGTGAGACATACAGTTACAAAGGTGTTCATAATTGGTTCTTGCTAGTACAGTATACCAGCACCCATCCCTCCACCAGTGCCCCATTTCCACCATCAATGTACCCCACCCTCCCGCCCAGCCCCAGGCTGCCTCAATAGCAGGTACCCCAGTATCCTCTCTTTCTCTCTCTGTCTCTCTCTGTCTCTGCATCTCTCTCCCTCTTCTTTTTCCACATTGTGGCTAGCCCTGCAGATATTTAGAGTTTATCACTTAAGTATCTTTTGTGTATATTCAATGGTGAGTTAAAAGTTTTTAAATTGTGAACTCTTATTTTCTTGGGAACATTCCCAGTGCACACAGATCACACCGAGAACCACTGTCCTGCAGGAAAGTCCAAGTTCCTCAGGGTTTGAGCCCTATACCGTCTTTCCTTCTCACTCATTTCCTTTATAAACTGCTCTATTCACTTCAATCTCCTGCGTCTTTGTTACCTCCAATCCTCTTTCTCCTGGAGCTCCAGATTCATGAATCTGTCTGCTGACTTCACTCTTGTATGCTTCAAAAGCTCCCAAAAAGCCATCTTAAGCTCCCTGTGTGGTCTTCTCCCTGGTTTTGCATGCTGATAGACAAGTTGAAATCTTTTTTTTTTTTTTTCTTGGTCATACTCTGTGATACTCAGGGGTTACTTCTGGCTCTGCACGCAAGAATTACTCCTGGCAGTGCTTGGGGTACCCTATGGGTTAACGGGGACCTAGCCTGGATTGGCCACATGCAAGGCAAACACCCTGACCACTGTGCTATTGCTCTGACCCCACAAGTTGAAATCCTTGACCTTCCCAAGTCAGCCCCAAAGTAAAAAACACTATTAGATCTTCCTGAAACTACCACAACATTTCCACATTGCCACAACTCTTTTAATCTGTTCTTCCCATTGTTCAGGGGTCACTTTTTTTTTTTTTTTTTGTATTGGCAATTTTTAAAAAATTCTTTCTATTTATTTATTTATTTATTTATTTATTTATTTATTTTCCCCCCCAAATTTTATTACACCACTTTATTTTTCATTTGCATAGGAGACTTTGTTAGCACACTGTTCCATTTTCTGTCTTACCTAGCCTCTGACTCCCACACGTTTGGGATAATTTCCACCTTTTTTTTTCTTTTTTGGGTCACACCTGGCAATGCTCAGGGGCTTCTCTGCTCTGAACTCAGGAATCACTCCTGGCGGTGCTCGGGGACCACATGGGGACGCTGAGGATCGAACTTCGGGCCGGCATGGGCCGGCCTGTGCAAGGCAAATGCCCCTACCCACTGGGCCATCGCTCCGGCCCCCCTGATAATTTGCACCTTTGACAAGAACTCCTGATACATATTTCACTTGACCTTGGATATTGGTATCATAATATGTACATATATATTTATGTCATGCAAATAAATGCAGTCATTCTGTATCTGTCTCTCTCCTTCTGGCTAATTTCACTTGATCACTTGATCACTTGAATCCAGTTATTCATCGATTTGCTCGGCGGGCACCAGTAATGTTTCCATTGGACCCTATCATGTGCCAATGTAGCCCAACAGCATCTGGTTGATTCAGGAATATGAAGAGCCTCAAATCGTTCCTTCAGGGTCTTGACAAGGAAGTCTGACCATCTTGTAGGTTGGCGGCCACATGATCTATGGCTAATTTCACTCAACATAATCTTCTCCATGTCCATCCATTTATAGGCAAATTTTATAATTTCATTTTTTCCTAACAGCTGCATAGTATTCCATTGTGTAGATGTACCACAATTTCTTTATCCAGTCATCGATTCTCGGGCACTCTGGTTGTTTCCAGATTCTGGCTATTGTGAATAATGCTGCTATGAACATAAAAGTAGGGATGGTGTTTCTGCTGCGTATTTTTGGCTTCCCAGAGTATATTCCCAGGAGTGGAATGGCTGGGTCAAATGGTGTCAGGGAACGCCGCCGGGGTCCCCGACAGTGTCAGGACTGAAGTTCTCTTCTACCTCCGAGGGACGGCAGGGGAACAGATGAAAACTCACGAGTCCGTGCAGTTCCAAAAAAGGCTTTTAATAATGCAAAAGCTCTTCCACAGCACTCCAATATAATGAACAAACTCTAGCTCTGGTCCGAACTTAGACCATACAAAAGAGCCTAAGTCTCCCACTAAAGAGAGAGGATCTCACCCGAGCTGAGTCCTACCCAGAAGAAGGAGCAAAAGGCCAAAGAGCAAAAAGCCAAAAGCCAAAAGCAAAAGGCCGAGGAGCCAAAAGCCGAAAGCGAAAGGCCCAAAGTGAAGGGGCCTCAAGTCAGTCCCCTTATATACACCAAAGTAATCCAACCGGGAGGGTCATGTCAACAAAGAATCCTAAACAGAGTGTAGAAGAGCAGTGCCACACCCTATTGCAGGTATAAACAAAGGTTACACCAAGGACTAATCCCGAGATTATCTCTTATGTAAAACACTGGAGAGAGAGGGGGGGGGGGGGCTGGTATAAAGTAATACATCTTAACTTCATGAGCTTCATGCAACCTAGATGGTACCCACAAGGTCCTTCTTATTATTATCTGCACCAGAGTGATTCTGAGTATCTTGTTCTGAAAGGGTCACACTCGCTTGCTTAAAGCAAACTAGTATGATCCTTCCTATAGTCTCAACGTAGCCAGGATGGTTGTCTCCTGGTAAATTCTAACTGTCCCATGCTTGGTGCAGTGGGTATAAAGAGGAGCTGCGCCCAATCTAGAAAACATAGAAGTCTTAGTAGATGTGTAAGTCAGAAGTTATTCAATCAAGGTGACTTCTGTAACTGCCACACCCTCTAGCAGTGTTTGCATAGAAGAGAGGTCTCATTAGAATGAACCTTGGCTTAAATAGATTAAGCTGTGAGTGGGCAAAACAACAAAGCTCCCAGGTTAGCTAAACCTGTCCTCCAACAAAATGGGAGTTCAATTTCTAGTCTTTGGAGGAATGTCCATATTGTTTTCCAGAAAGGCTGTACCAGCCAGCATTCCCACCAACAATGGATGAATGTCCCCTTTTCCCCACATCCACGCCAGCACTTGTTGTTCTTGCTCTTTTGGATATGTGCCAGTCTCTGTGGTGTAAAATGATATCTCATTGTTGTTTTGATTTGCATCTCTCTGATGATTAGTGATGATGAGCATTTTTTCATATGTTTTTTGGCCATTCGAATTTCTTCCTTGTTGAAGTTTCTGTTCATTTCTTCTCCTGTTCAGGGGTCACTCTTGCAGGTGCTTGGGGAACATATGCAGTGCCAGGGATTTAACCAGGTTTATCCGCATAGAAATCGAGGCTTAATCCCTGTGCTATTTCTTCAGCTCAAGATAATTTTTTTTTTCTTTTTTGGGTCATACCCGGCAATGCTCGGGAGGTTACTCCTGTCTCTACACTCAGGAATTACTCCTGGCGGTGCTCAGGGGACCATCTGGGATGCTGGAGATTGAACCCGGGTCAGCTGTGTGCAAGGCAAATGCCCTACCCACTGTGCTATTGCTCTGGCCCCAAGATAAAATTCTGACTCCCCACCCAAGATCAGGTACTTTAGTTATATGCTTCAGAATCTAGAATCCTGTTCCCTTTTTTTAAAATCACAATATTCTTGGTACTTACAGGTTCATGAAAGGATTAACCAGTGGTAAAATTGTTAAGTTCTCTGAAAACAGACATTTCAGAGTCTTTGCTGAGTCAGGCCTCAGACTTTCTTGCACATAGATTAACTCTTGGGGGCGGGGGGAGACTTTTGACCAGGATCCTGAGATGGGGGGAAAAGACCTATCTTTGGGGCCAGAGCGATAAGTACAGCGGGTAGGGTGTTTGCCTTATAAGAGGCCAGCCCAGGTTTGATCCCCGGCATCCCATAAGGACCCCTGAACACTGCCAGGAATAATTCCTGAGTGCAGAGCCAGGAGTAATCCCTGAGCATCGCTAGGTGTGATCCAAAAAAGAAAATAAAGACCTATCTTTATTTTTTTTTTGTTGTTTTTTGCTTTTTGGGTCACACCCGGCGATGCTCAGGGGTTACTCCTGGCTCTCCACTCAGGAATTACTCCCTGCGGTGCTCGGGGGACCATATGGGATGCCGGGGATCGAACCCAGGCCGGCATGGGCCGGCTGCATGCCGGCTGCGTGCAAGGCAAACGCCCTACCCGCTGGGCTATTTCTCCGGCCACCCCAATCTTTATTTTTACTGTTTCATACCATTTCAAAGTCAAATGCTGCTTGTCCCATCAAAGTGTCCTCTAAAAGGTGGAAGTGCATCTATCTTTCTTTTGACTAGGAGTCCTCTTTACTGCTGTCACTGAAAGCTCTTGGAGAAGGTTTTATTTTTCTTTTTTGGGTCACAGCTGGCAATACTTAGGGGTTACTCCTGGCTCTGCACTCAAGAATTACTCCTGGCGGTACTCGGAGGACCATATGGGATGCTGAGAATCGAGCCCGGGTCAACTGCGTGCAAGGCAAATGCCCTACCTGCTGGACTATTGCTCCAGCCCCTGGATAGTGTTAACAAAACAGGTCTAGGAACTTAATGGAGAACACTTCATTTCTCCTCCCATTTGGTTTTTTTGACGAGGAGGCCCACTGCAACAAAAGAGAATAAAACATCAAATGGAGCTGCCTGGAGTGGATCTCACAAGCGCCCTACCCACTCTACTGTCTCTCTGGCCCCCAACCAGTTCCTTAAACCACCACCTCCTTTTCTCCACTCTGCTCTGCCCTAGATGATGGGATACCAGGGGTTTCCTGATCTTTAAAATCAGCTGGTTTATGAGATGGCTAGTTCCCCCATAGTTGGGCCCAGTCAGATTAAGTTTACTTGTCTTGGGGCCACATAGGGGCTACTCCTGGCTTGGTGCTTAGGGGTCACTACTGCCAGAACTTGGGGACCATGTGGTGCCGGGCCTCAAATCTGGGCTCAGACCTGGAAGTGGAGCACTGTGCAGGAGGCGAAGGGCAGCCTTTTGAGGTGGCTGGGCCAGAGGGTGGCTGTTCCAACACTTAGACATGAGGCAAGACAGGCCTTGCCTCGTGAATGCCAGTGAGAGTGTCAGGGTTCTGATGCTGGGGCTCTCTCCTTGGGGGTGAGGAGAGCAGGTGATTGACCTGCATCTCAGCTGGAGATGCCCGTGCACTGGGGGAGGGTCCCTTCTCTCCCGCCATCAGCTTTCTGATCACGCCACCACCATTGCTCATGGGAGGCCGGGTGGGGTACGCTGGTACCCAGACAATTCCTTGCAGCCGTGCCCACTGCTTCTCCTCCTGCCGATGTGACTACAATAGCACCATGATTATGGCCAGGGGATGACTTCCACTCAATAATTAGGTGCTCTGGAATGGCATCCGAGACTCTGCCTTCATCTCCCTGGTGAGGAGGCAGCCAGGGCTCAGGGCTGGAGCATCAGTGCTAGCTGGGAAATTTGCATCCCAGAAAGCACTGAGGGGGAAAATTGGAAGTATCAGAATTTCTCAGGTTGCTATTCCGCAGGGGGGGGGCAAACATCGTTTAGCAAGCACTAATTATGATCCTGGAGAGTCAGGCCTGTCTACCAGCCTGCCCAGAAAAGCCTTGACAATGGCTTGGGAGCAAGCAGGGTAGAGGCAGAGCTCCAAGAAAGTTTGAGCTTTCCAAAGGGAACTCTGGGGGGCTAGGAGAGACTGCAGAGTCATTCAGATCCAAAGCCAAGGAATCCCTGATCGTGTCCTTCAGCAGACTGGGGACTGCAAGGGGAAGAGTAGGGAGTTAGGTTGCTGGAGCGATTACTCCCAGCTGGTAATCCAGAGCTTCTCTTTCCTTCTCCTCACTGCCTTTGTTTGTTTGCTTGTTTGTTGTGGCACCACACTCAGTGGTGCTCAGGAATTACTCCTGTCAGTGCTCAGGGACCACATGGGGTGTAGGATCGAACCCAGGTCAAGTGTCTTACCTGATTTACTATCTTGCTGGCCCTCCCTGTCTCTTGTTTTCTATGCTCCCTTGAAAGTTCTCTTGCCTAAGTCCCCTTTGCTGGGGCCAGTCCTCACCTTCCCTATGCTGGCCTGGGTATGGTCGCTCTGGCCTGGCTGTGATCACTTCTCCTAAAGCACTGCACTCTTTTGGAGTCACACTCAGCGAAGCTCAGGGGGTTACTCCTGTCTCTGCACTCAGGAATTACT
>JAJIBD010011602.1:0-50323 GCA_021461705.1 Cryptotis parvus | reverse complement strand
ATGGAACAATGTGGTAATAATTGTCGAAAGTGCTGATACCAACCTAGAACTGAGCATTAAATACAGGCAAAAGATACACATGACAACCCCTCAACATATGTATTGTAATCCACAATGTGGAAGGGAATGAAAAGAGAAAGAGGGGGAGGGGAATCAGGAACATTGGTGGTAGGAAATGGGCACTGGTGGAGGGGATGGGTGCTGGAACATTGTATGACCAAAGCCCCAAATATGAACATCTTATGAACATCTTTGTAACTGTATATTTCATGGTGGTATAATAAAATATTAAAAATAAAGTAAAATAAAAATGGGGACACTTTATTTAATATAGGAATTGAAATTTCAAAGAAACTCCTCATAACCACTTCTAAGACTCATATAAATCTTTCAGCTATAATAATACTTAGTCTGCAGATCAATTTTGAAAATAGAAGAAAAGATTTTAATTTGGTGTTTTGTTTTGATTTGATTTTTGTTTTGGGCCACACCTGACAATGCTCAATGGTTGCTTCTGGCTCTGCACTCAGGAATTAGTCCTAGTGGTGCCCAAGGGACCATGTGAGATGCCTAGATCAGTTGGAAGGCAAGTGCCTTACCTGCTGTACTATGTCTTGGGTCTCTTTATTTTAATTTGAAAAGTAGAATTTGGACCATATCTCGAAGTTCTCAAATATTTCTGGCTCTGTGCTCTGCTGAAAATATTATATGTGGCCCTAGGGAGTGAACTAAGATCACAGCCAAAGCAACCACAAGTAGGGTAAGTACCTTACCTCCTCTACTGTCACTCCTACCCACGATATAATACTTTATATAATTAGGACAAATTATGTAAAGGTTGCAGACAGAGACAGGCTTGTCTACACCCAGGGCTCTTCCCCATGGGCCCTGGATGGCTGATGGTCTGACATAGAAAAGACTAGGCCCCTGAGATGAACCCATAGCCATGGCAGAGCCTGGCAAGCTACCCATGATATATTCGATATATGCCCAAAACATAACAATAGTGGACCTTATTCCCAACCAATGGAGACATACTGAGGTGCCAACTCGAGCAAATCAATGAACAATGGGAAGACAAGTGATACAAGTGATTGAACATATTAAACTGTCAGTGATATTTAGCTTTCAGACCTCATCACTTGTATCACATGTATTCCCATTGTTCATCAATTTGCTCGAGCAGGCACCAGTAATATCCCCATATGTCCTGTCACATGCTAGTGTAGCCAAAGGGCCTCTGCTTGTTCCAGGAACGCAAAAAGCTTCAAATCATTCCTTTAGGTCATGGGAATGAGGGCCGTCATTGTTACTGGTTTTTGATATTTTTTATCATAGCTGATATAATAATATAATTACGATTTTTTAATGATTTATTTTAAACACTGTGATTTACAAAATACAACTTTTCACAATACAGTTGCTGGAAAGATTCATCATTAAGCACCAATCCCACCACCAGTGTGCCCCCACACACACACACCAGAGACCAACAACTCACACCTGCCCTTCATCCCTCTACCGATGCCTGCTGACTTAACCAGCATCAATTATGTTGATCCTTATAGCTCATATCAGGAAACAGTAATGATAACGCCATGCCTTTTATGTTCTAGGTTGATGTGTGGGAATCTGGCCAGTTTCTGTTCTTAGATTCACTTCCCTGGGTTTCAGAACATAGTGATTTTCTAGACAATCCAAGACACACCATCACTACAGCTACGGACAACACTTATTTCACATTTACCTCAACGTCTTTTTGAGCTTTTCCTATTCATACACTGAACAATCCATTCTATATTGGTTGTTGAAGCTACTTCTCTAAATACGGTCGATGAACATGGTGTTAGACATAAGTCAATAATGGAGATCCTCAAATCTCCATTGTGCCATTGAGTCCATCATGCAGGAAATTAATGAGGTGGTACCCCAGACCACATCTCATGCCCAGACACTTTGTTTCTAGAAAATGTGATGGGATACCATTTAGATGAATATACTAGGTTTTGAGATATGCACAGGCACTCTGCGCCCATGTTCCATGGGTGGTACATGGGACCCCCATGTACGGTCCCCGCCAGTAACTGTTCTGGGCAGGCCCACCAGGCTTTGCTGGAGGGCACTGAGTTGGGGGAGGCCGTCCCAGCTTCAGCTCTCCAGGAAACCTGGCGGGTTCGATCACTGAGTTGTGCATACATTGGCTTAAACTCAACTATTCTGTTGGGTGTGGCTCTGCCAAGCTGTGGAGTCAGACCTTGAAAGTGGCTGTGGTTGTGATACATGAGGTTTTCAGGCCTCTGAGGGTCTGACTGGGAGGCAGGGGATAATCATTAAACTATAAGTGTATACTGACATGTTTTTTTTTTAGATAATATTGGAAAAATAGGTAGTAAAATGTTTTTTTTTAAGAGTATGGCTAAGAAACTTTTAGAATAATTTGAGGGACCAATATGGTTCTGTAAAGATATTAAGGAGGGGAAATAGGGTGATCAGTAGAAAATAGTAATGAAAACATTGACTGATGCTCCAGACTTAGACATAAATTTAAATGATAAGATTTCAAGTTACTTTCAAGAAGCAAGTCAGAGAAGTGAAAATTTTATTCCAAAAAGCAAAACATACTAGAATAGATATAAGGAAAATTATACTAATGGTACCTAAAAGTATAAAGATTGATAATCCACAAGGAATCAATGATTTGACAACACTATAATATGAATTAAGAGATGATAAGAAGTAATGGAAAATGTATACAAAATAATGCAGCAAATTAACAACTGAACTAGAGTTATTTGCACAGGTAAAATATAGTTACAGATTAAATGCAGAGAAAAATATTGAAATAAAAAGGGAAATAGAGAATAGCTACTGTAGTTAGGTTGATTAGAGACCTTTAATACAGGAATCAAGGCTTCTCAACTTAGTATTATAGTTTGTCATTATTCTATTTTTGGGCGACAGGAATATGGGTTGGGACACTCATGACTGTTAAGCCTTAAAATTAACTAATGGAGGGAGGATTGTGACTCCCCCGTCATGGAGGTCCCAAGGCCTCAGGCTCAAGTTTCCTCCTGTGGGTTATAGCCTTATCATTACTTGGTGGGTCAGGGGCTAACCATGGTAGCAGATGCCGGGGCCTAGCTGGATCCCTAGCAGTCCTCACTGTCTGTGGGGCCCCAGTCTGTGTCCCAGCTGATACTGTTCACCCTGCCCTGTCGGTGGAATGGCAGGCAAAGCTAGAGATTCCTGAAGGTTACTCTTTAATGCTACTTTGTTCATCTCTTGCTTGCTGTCTGCTGGAACTTCTCCTGAACCCCTGTCTCTCTCCAGGAGGTTTCTCCTGCAGGTTGCTCTCTCTTTAGTGTGTTCTGTGTAGGCTCCTCTCTTCATTCTGGTTCTCCTGCAGGCTACACTCTCTCTCTGGGGTCTATGCAGGCTCCTTTCATAAGGGCCTCTCACTTCCAGGTGCCTATGCTCAAGGCTTCATGCTTTGGGTTCTCTCTCAGGACATCTCCTTTCAGGACCTATTCCTTAGGGTCGTCCAACTCAGGCATTTTATCTTCAGGGCTTGTTTACTCTGGACTCCATGACTATGTCCCTAGCTATTTCCCTAGTTATGTTGTTTCATCTTTTACTACCAAGACTTGTGTCTCTGAATCCCTATCTAAGTCTTCGAGGTTCCTCCGGGATGATCTACTGCTGGTGATCCTAATACTCAGAAGCCCCTGAATCTCTGTAGCCTGTAGCTTTCACAACAGCCCTCAGGCTCATACCACAAAGCTAATTATATAATTGGGACATTATTAAGATAAAATGATACTAGATCTGGAGTTTATTCCTGAGAGGTATAATGTAGTATGAATTCATGAAGAGTTTGGGGGGAGTTAGAAAAGTCATATAAGGTGACAGGAGTCCATGGAAGATTGCATTTACCAAACGAGAACTTGACAATCTTTCTGGTCCATGTTTTCTTTCATAGACAGGGGTTCATGTGACAGGGTCCACGGGTGATTGCATTTTCCAAACGAGAATATGAATATCTTTTTTAAAATTTAATTTGATTTTTTTAACAATTACAAAAATGTTCATATTTGGCTTTCAGTCATACAGTGTCCCAGCACCCATCCCTCCACCAGTGCCCATTTCCCAACACCAATGTCCCGATTCCCTCCCCCTCCCTAGCCTGCCTCTATGAGAGGTTCTCCATCTCTTTTCTCTCTTTCTCTTTCTCTCTCTCTCTCTCTTCCTTCTCTTACATATTGTGGATTGTAATATATACTTAGAGGTTAACATGTGCATCTCTTTGCCTGTATTTAATGCTAAGTTCTATGTGGTAATAGCACTTTCAACACTTATTAGCACACTGAGAACATGGATATCTTTCTCATCCATATTTTCTTTATAAACTTCTCATTTCCCCAATATGTAAATTCCATTTCCCCTTCAAAATGAATTGTGCAGGCTTTGTGAGTGATTATCCAGTAGACAATATTAAGAACTTGTTGCCTGCTTTGTGATTCTAGGTTCTAAGAAGTAATCTGAATTCTGATTATATCTATTAATCTACACTTGGAACCCAAACTCTGTCATGAAAAAAGCCCATACCAAGTGAAGATGTTTTCTCTAGTGGTATCAGCTACAAATCCAAATGGTAGCAGTTTCAGCAGCCAGGGCACACCAGTGAACACATTCTCAGATGATTTGATTGTAGCCTCCAGTGTTTGATGCCATCAATGACACTGAATAAAGCAGGCAAAAGCTGTCTCTACTGAGAGCTGCCAAAAAACATAGCTTGATGAACAAAAGTAGATTTATTTGCTGTAATCCATTCATTTTTAAGATTGTTTTTTATAGTTAATATATTTACAGAATTATTTGCATATTTTAAGCACTCAATGAACTTTAGTGATTATTATAAAGAGATAACGTACAGTGTTCTATCCTATCTGGTCCCAAAATATTCATTTGCATTTCCTGCACTATAAAAGCATCACTTTTCTTATTCAAAATTACAACAATCATTGAAGTTCAAGCGTGCTCAGTTACAATTGGAAATATAACCAACTGTATTTATTTAGATGCTGCAATTTTTCTTGAAAAGTGACAGAAGCACATGTATATATGAAATAAGTTAAAACTGAACTGTATACAAATTACCATATAATTGAGTGATCAATTTTCAAAGGAAGAAGAAACAAAGGATACACATACAACTGTGAGTGTGCACAGAGTGTCTGAGTTAATGAGGCAAGGCGTTTTCATTGTTCATTCTAGTGTTCTAAAAAAATAAACACAGCATCTAAGAGACAGCACAAAGTCTAAGATGCTTGTTTTGAACATGGCTATAGTCACAATAATGGTTGGAATTTCCGTGACAAGAGCCAGTTGTGGACCCTGAGCACAGAGCCATGAAAGGGAGTTTGTGCACAGAGGCCAACACTGAACCCAACTTCATGTGTGCTCTCTCCCTTAAAAAAACAAACAAGCATCGTTTCTCACATAATAGATACCAAAAAATAAAAGGAACAATGGAATGAACTGTTTGGTTTAAAACAATTGAGCCTTTGACTCAAACTTCCAGTGCAGAGTGTTTTCACTGGGGGAAATTTGGAATTCATCTATGATATCTCGTTTTATAAAAATACTGAAATGAGTAAAGTAAAATGGATCATCAAAGTTTGGGTCCATGTATAGTTCAATTAGTTTAGTCCCAGAGAAAATGACTCAATTCTCAAATTTCTTGTTAGTATTTATTGTTAAGTTTCACCCAGTTTCAGCAATCTGTGATTCTGTTGATTACCTGAACCATATTTCTTATGGGATCCTTCTTTCAATTAATTTAAGAAAATAGTTGCCACTTGCTTTCCCAACAAGAACGTTTGATTGGTTTAAAAATTTCAAATGTATTGCACTAGAATGGCAATTACTTGGGGTAAATTTTAGCAATCAGCATACGACCCCCTTCTGTGATATGCCTTTTGCTATTTCTTTCTAGCCTGTATAATTCTCTCAGTTCTAGTCTCCTTTCCACATTTTACAATTGTTTGCACATTCTATAGACCTGTGATGCCTAAATGCTCCTGGGAACCCACATTTCTGATTACTTTTCTGCTGCATTGAAAAAAGCCCTTGTGCTTTCTGGTGAAAGCGTTGAATTGATTTTTCATTCTGCTTGGTATGAATAAAGCACAGTCAATCCCTTCTGGTCATTAGTGATATTTGTCCACTCTCTGCTGGACTTTCTCTCTGTGGTTTCTCTTGTCTTCAGATATGGATTCCTTTCTATCTAATTCAGAAAATTGCTGAGGATTATTTGAGGATTACACTGCTTAAATTGTTTCTTATTATAGCTCTAGTTGACTTACATTGAAGTTCCTTGCAATTTCTAAATGCACACTCATATAAAAACAAGTTGCTGTTTAAAAATTTTAAGATTGCTTTAACCAATTATTGTTTTGCATGAATATAGTATTTATTTGAAGCCTGAGACAATAAAATATATGACAGCTGTTTCAAAAATTTGCTCAGCAATATAAACGGCTGCTTATTTTTGCTCTTCACCTCACTTTCCTTTCCCTGTTCACTCTGGGTAGTCTTAGACCATCACATGTTGCATGATGAATGCCAGCTGACTAGACATGTTCACTCTCCTCCTTTCAGGTAAATGCCATATTAGTACTTAATTACCTTTTTTTTTTTTTTTTTTTTTGGGTCACACCTGGCATTGCTCATGGGTTTCTCCTGGCTCTGCATTCAGGAATTACTCCTAGCAGTGGTCAGGGGACCATATGGGATGCCGGGAATCGAACCTGGGCCAGCACAGGCCGGCCACATGCAAGGCAAACGCCCTACCTGCTGGACTATCACTCCGGCTCCATTAATTACTTATTTTTTGTCTTATGTTTCAAGCCTCATCCTTTCATCTGTTTAAGTGTGCAATTAATGTTTAAGAAAATAAAAGTTCATAGACTTCAGTCATTACATAAATATAGATATAGGTTCAAAATTAGAATAATAAGGAAGGGCCGGAGAGCTAGTCCAGCCGGGTAGGGTGTTTGCACTTGCACTGCCGGCCCATGCTGGCCCGGGTTCGATACTCGACATCCCATATAGTCCCCCAAGCACCACCAGGAGTAATTCCTGAGTGCAGCAGAGCCAGGACAAACCCCTGAGCATTGCCGGATGTGACCCCCAAAATAAAAGAATAACAAGGGAAATAAACTCTCATCAATAGAAAGCAAAACAATGGATCAGTTCAACGTATACTTGCCCTGAAAAAAAGTGTATCTCATTCAAAATGGTTGTTACTACTCAAAAGGTATAAAGTATCCTATGTCAGTTCAGTTTCTGTCTTCAATTCACTAATATTCCACAAATTTGTGTTCAGGGAGACAGGATTATAAAGAATTTTAATAAAAGTTGTCATATAAATGAGGTTATTATTTATATATATAGAAAAAGCATGAATTAAAATAGTTTTGTTTTCTTTTTTGGGTCACACCCAGCAATGCTCAGGGGTTACTTCTGGCTCTGCACTCAGGAATTACTCCTTGGCGGTGCTCAGGGGACCATATGGGATGCCAGGGATCGAACCTGGGCCGGCATAGGCTGGCGCGTGCAAGGCAAACACCCTACCTGCTGGGCTATTGCTCCAGCCCCCTAAAATAGTTTTATTTTTTTTTATTTTTTTTTAGAAGGTCCCAACTTCTCAAGAGCTGTTTCTACAGTGGTTCTATGACTTCCTAATAGCTAGTAACATTAAAAAAAATTATCTTAAAAATAAAACTCTTTTATGACATTTCATCAGACTGTTTCATGAAATTCATATCAATAGAGGAATGAACCAACAATAATTTTCTATTTTTTATCAGGGTGAATGTATGAAGTAGATACTTGAAATATGATATGGATTCAGTGACAATATGTTTCAGCATGTATTTTATAAAGCATGACAACAAAAAGTGTACCATTATCAAGAAGTACCTTATTTCAAGTTAGACTTTTAAGATGTTTACTCTATTTATTAAGCATTTATCATTGTATATCATGAAATAATTTTAGTTTTTATATTTTTTCTGATACATTTTGGTCACATGCAATATGCTTAGACAAATGTCAGCTCACTTTGGTGAAATCTCTCCCAGGACTTTATGGTACTCTCTTCGTAACTGCCCAGCATATTAGAAAACTTGGGAAAGGCTTAAGCAAGATGAAGTACTAGTTATTTAGAGAGCCAGATTTCTTTTTCTTATTAGATGGCTTGTCAAGTGAGAATATATGAAACGTCTATTTCTCCTTCTACACCTGTATGCCTGTAATCTCTCTCATTACATATGTTCTCTTCTAGATTCACAAACTTCCCTCTTTCCAGACCTGTTGAAATATCTTTTCATGCAACCTACCATTCAAATGGAACTCCCCAATAAGTGTTTTCCAATAATTTAAACTAAAATAGGGGACCGGAGAGATAGCACAATGGGGGAGGGCTTTTGCTTTGCATGTGGCTGACCTGGGTCCGATCCCCAGCATCCCACATTGTCTCCCAAGCACCTCCAGGAGTAATTCCTGAGCGAAGAGCCATGAGTAACCACCTAGTGTCATAGGTGTGATCCAAACAGTAAAAAATAAATTAATTAATAATAAAAAATAAAATGGATCTATTTCATCCCCCATAGTACCAACCATTTATTTTCTATCTTCTTGATTAAAAAGCTGTTGCATGAGAAGAAGAAACTGTATTTTCTTACCACTTATTGCGACAGTTATCTTCATCCACCTTGGTTAGGAATTCAGCAAAAATGCCTTACCTTTCAATATTGATTTCATTTGACAGAAATTTATTCCTTGTTTTCTGTTGGAATATAAGATTTTCTGTGCCCGGTTGCATCAGCAGGTGGCAGACAAGAGAAAGGCCTGTCAACACCCCAGGACCCTAACCAGTGGGCTCTGGATAGTTGATGGTCTGACAGAGAAAAGACTAGGGCCCTGGGATGAATCCAGAGCCACAGAAGAGCCTGGTAATCTACCCATGGTGTATTTGATATGTCAAAAACAGTCACAATAATGGATCTCATTCCCAAGGAATGGAGACAATACTGGTGCCTGCTCGAGTAAATCACTTGTATCACTTATCTTTCCATTGTTCATCGATTTGCTCTAGAGGGTACCAGAAACATCTCCATATGTCCTGTTTCATACTAGTGTAGCCCAAGGGTACCTGTTTGCTCAAGGAACATGAAAAGTCTCAAACTAATCCTTCAGGTCACGGGAATGAGGTCTATACTGTTACTGGTTTTGGCATATCAAATATGACACTGGTAGCTTGCCAGCCTCTGCCATTAGGATGGAATGCTCTTGTAGTAGCCTCTCATCTTGTGCATTTATTGACAAACTGCAATGGGGAGAGATCAAAACTTATCTGCTGCATGGAGCTCTGACGAGCTGTGGAGTCCATATGTTGAAAATGGCGGCCCTTATGGTGAGGGGGTTCCTCTGGCTTCTTGTGAGGCTCTGTTGGGATGGTAGACCAGGGCTAGAACCTGCCATCCCTCCTGGGCACCTCATGATCAGCTCGGCACAGGGAGAGCCAGTAGCAGCTCTGCCCTGTGTATCTGAGTCTCTGGATCAGGCTTACTGGATTGAAATAGACTGCTGAAGGGACTCTGATGAGCAGGGCTTGACAAGTGACAATTTGTTAAGTATTAGGATCTCTTCTTTCAAGATATTTTTGTTGTTTAACTTTTCCATAGAGATTTAAGCTATTAACACTTATGAATACTGAAGTAAAGTAGTAATTTTAATAGTTTTAATTAGCAAATTATTGCGAAGTGTTTTCAAGTACAAAGTACTATGATAAATGTGTTAAATAACACATTATCTAACACATAATTGTCACATGTTGTCCTAACCCAATATAATTGAAATAGGACACAATTTCCATTACTTAGTAATAAGAAAAAACAGAACTATATTAGGATTTACACCTTTTTAATTTTATAACTTTCATTATTAATAAGAATTTTTATAAAATTTAAATAACATTCTTCTAAGGTCACTATTTCCATATATTATTGGTTGCTCATCCAGTAAGAGTTTCTCCAACCAGGTACTTTACAAATACAAACTTTTGTATCACTATCACTGTCACTATCTTCCCGTTCACCATCTATTTGCTTGAGCAGGCTCCAGTAACATCTCCATATGTCCTGTCCCATTTTGTTATAAAACCTATACAACTATAAGAATAAGTTTAATTTACTTTATTTTTATTTATCATCTATGATAATTTTCCTCAAGTGAGAATTAAAATATATAATTATTACAAAAGTGTAGAGGTTGTGTTTTAGAAATGAAAGTTTATGAAATAGATATTTGGTTTTCCCAATAAGATTATATCTTTTGTTCAGAACTAATAAAGTTTTTTATAACTATTAAATAAAAAACTAATTTATTCATTAAAAATTCTGAGAGTCATAGGATAAAATATGGAAATTGGTTGGAAATATTAGGACTGGTAGTTTTACTAACTCCTAATACAATGAATTAAGTTGACAGTTAAATTTGAAAACAGTATAAGCTTGATTTATAGAATATTTTTATTGGACGATATTTTGAGCTAATTATTTGCATTGCATCCTCAACAGAAGAAAATATATTTTATGATGTCACCAAGATGTACTGCTTAAACATTGTCATGTTGGAATTTCTTTATTGTTGTGGGATATTTTTCTTATTATTTTCCTGGTTTTGAACTTAAAAGCATATCTTAGTGACTATTCTATCCTAATTATCTCTCTCTGCAGTATCTGCTTTTGTTCTACTCACTGACTGTACACATAATTAGTTAAATGCATATTTTATGTTCTTCAAAACATAACTCAAACTTACAAATGAAATTTAAATATTGCATTTGTATGTGTAGGAATTTATGATAAACAATAATTGTTTATTATAATGTCAAATATATTTTGCATGTGCAGTGCTGGACATACATTTAAATCATCCATATATTTTCAAAAATTGACAGTCTAACTTAGAACTTTGTATTTTTCTGGCAACCTTATACAAAAAAAGTCCTTTTCTAGAATTTTCCAGTCTCTTTGAGTTCAGCCTAAATACATAAATATAAATGATGAGAAACAATAACTTCCGTTGCTTCAATATTGTAATCATATGATCAACATTTATTAAAATATGAAATTGCCAGAAACTTGGAAAACAGCTTAAACCAAAATGAATATTGGAGCTGTGACTTTCTTTGGTATCTAATCTATGAAATTAAACATTGTCTTTTTAGGGCTGCTTTGAATTTTTTTTGAAAAACTTTTATATTATTGATATGTATTTATTGTGTCTGTTGGAAAATATACTATGAGTACCCCAAGAGGATCATTGCACAGTGCTATGTAGTGGTATATACTTTTAATGTAAATACTATTTAGTTCTTCATCTTCAACTCAAACCACTTTATTTTAGCTGGTGAATTTCCCCATATGAAAGAAATCTCCACTTTTCAGAGATTTTATATTGACTGTCTTTTGAAAGAACATAAACTTCTTGTTTTTAAAATACAGTTCATTTAAAAGGTATTCACTTTTTCATTTAGTTCTTGAGAAGAACTTTACCTTGTAATAAGGAAGTTTTTTCAATATGAACTAGTTAACTAAAGCAAATTTTATTATTGCACACATTTTGTGTTATTTATTACCGTATTTGTTTTAATGAGAGATTTATAGATCAAAACTAATTTTCTGGAGATAATTTTACATACAAATGGTTGTACTTCATAATATATGTAATTTAGGAAGAATTGTTCCAATGATTCTCTAAAATTCTGATCTAAATGGAAGCAAACCATAAAATAGCTTATTTACAAATCAACTAATATTGAAAATTTATAGTAAAATTCCAAGATCAAGATACAGGTAGATATTTTAATATCTAAATAAAATATAGTTGACATTTATTAAAATTTTCTATGGCAAATCTGGTTGGTACATAAGCAAGCAGCTACTTGTTTTGCCATTGTGCAAATTTTTATATCAAAACAGCTCTGAGACTTTTTTCACTTACCTTGCAACTCCATGCTGAGATATTTTGGTGAGACTATAAAATAGGTATACATATACAATGATTGATAATAAAATTAAATATATTTATTTTAAAGTGACTACATCATTGAGAAAGGTTATGGGGGTAGCAATTTTTTAATTAAAGAATTGTAATTTGAGTTAAACTTTTGTGTCTTATAAACACTGCCTCTGGAGTTATAGCAAGCCAATAAAAGGGTGTAAAAAGAGACTTCTCTATGTTATGCTAATGCATCATGGTGGGTTGAAATTTATTTTAATGTATATATTCTAAAAGTGGAATTCTAAAATTATTTTTGCCTGGCATATGGAAACCTATTCAAATTTCAGCAACTTCTACCTTTTCTAGTAACAACCCTGCTGGATTGAAACAGAGGAGTGCCATATTGAATACCTCCGTGAATAAATTGTAGGCAGCAATTCAAAGCTTTCATAGCTCTAATATAAATTTAAAATGAATTTTTGTAAACATATTGAGGTTATGTGAAAGTTAATGCATTTTTAAAAGGATAATCCTACCTTCCTGAATAGAACATCAATTGCTTAGATACAGGATGAAAAATAAGTTTTAGAATTGCTTCCTGATAGTTTGAATATTATCACAAATGACTATACTTTAAGTGATATATAATAAAGGTTATGATTTTCTTTGGGCTTACATATTACTTAAGAACAAAATGTATTATGCTATTATTTATTATATGTAAACAAATCAAATTTAAAGATGATTCTTTTATAATTATTCGGTACAAAACCTGAATCCATATACTAGAAAATAAAACTTTGGATAGCATGTACCAAAGAACACAAAGGCATTAATTTGCCTATATTTACCTGGGTACACCTGTGCTCATTGAAGGCTACTTACTAAAACCAAGATAGAAAAATAAAACTAATAGAAAACAGAAATGAGTGAAAAAAGGAAAACATGGCATATATATATGTGTGTATATATATCTATATATGTATGTATCGCTGTATCACTGTCTTCCCATATATCATCAATTTGCTGGAGTGGACACCAGTAACATCTCAATAAATCTTGTCACAAGCGAGGTAGCCCAAGGGCATCATCCTGCTCCAGGGACATAAAGAGCCTCAAACCATTCCATCAGGTCATGGTAATGAGGTCTATAATTGTTACTGGTATTTGACATGTCAATTATGACATGGGTAGCTTGCCAGGCTCTGTATGCAGTGGGATACTTATTAACATTAGTATCACTCAGCTTTCCTTAGTGCATCAAAAATGGCAAATTCAGCTTCATTATGGCTTTCTTCCTCTGTGCTAAAACACTCTATATGGCTATTTCAAAGTATACTTTCACTGGCTTTCCATTCTCTTTTAAAGAAAGAACTGTTAGGATCCACGGAAAATGCTCTATTGCTAATATATTCTGGTAGACAGTTTAAATATCCTAGTGGACAAGTTCAAAGTCATGGTTCCCACTCCAACTTTAACACTGCCTATCTAAAGCAGACACATTGTCTGCTTATTAGCGGACAGGAACTTAAGCACAAGACTTAAGCTATACTGTACATACAGTCTGCAGAATTTGCTTACTATCAGGGCCAGAAACTTTGAATTTCTCTCAAAAGATTTTAACTATCAGTCATAATTTCACATTAATATAAGGCCAAAGCAACATTTTGTCAAGACTGTCTACATGGCATCATATTTTTCAGGGCAAAATACAATAACAAAGACTATAATAGGAACCCAGAGAGCATATGTTCACACACCAGGATAGATGGTGGAGATATAACTATATATGGTTATATATAGCTTCGCTGATGACATTGTTCTAACACCAAACTTTAGCCAAGTGGCAAAATGCTGACTGACTTTGACCGAGAATGTGAAAAGATAGGTCTAGAGCTGAATCTCAACAAAACTATGTTCAGTTTTGAACTAGTTCCAGAGGCCCCATTCACGCTCATGGAACAAACATCTCTGAATGCAGCAGTTATGGGTACCTAGGTCAAGAAGGCAACATGATAAACGACCTAAAACTTGAGCTGCGCAGGAGGAAGAGAGCGGCATGGAATGCCTTCAAAAACATTGAAGAAATAGTCAAAAGAACAAAGAACCTCCAGCTCTTTGACTCCACCATTCTCCCTGCGTTAACATACGCCTCAGAGACCTGGGCCCTATGAAAACAGGATGAGAATGCTATTGGGGTCTCCCAAAGAGGAATCAAAAGAGCTATGCTTGGAATATCATGCCTCACTCAATTGAGAGAAGGAATCTGGAGCTCCAACCTCCTTCGCTGTTCCAGAGTCAGGGACGCTATCTCGTTTGCCAAGGCATCAAAAATCAGATGGGCTGGACATGTAATGTGATTTGGAAATGACCGCTGGACTAGATCTGTTAGCGACTGGCTCCCACGGGATGTCAAAAGATCACGTGGCCGCCCACCTACAAGATGGTCAGACTTCTTCTTCAAGACCCTGAAAGAACAGTTTGAGGCTCTTCATATTCCTGAAGCAACCAGATGCCATTGGGCTACACTGGCACGTGACAGGGCCAAATGGAAATATTACTGGTGCCCACTCGAGCAAATCGATGAATAACGGGACATCAAGTGATCAAGTGAACACAATATATTATATATAATATTTATAACCATCTCTATCTCTATCCCCAGCAGAGCCTGGCAAGAAGCCAGATGAACCCCCACACCATGAGGACCACCATTTTCCACATCCGGACTCCTCTCTTCTCAGAGCTCCACCAAGCAGAAGAGTTGATTACAGCCTGGCTCGCACAGTGGCTTCGTGGCCATGCAGTTCATCAATAAATGCTCAAGTTTTTAGGTGACTACAAGAGCATCCCATCCACCACGACAGAGCGTGGCAAGCTACCCGTGTCGTATTTGACCTGCCAAATGCCAGTAACTATTATAGACCTCATTCCCATGACTTGATGGAATGGTTTGAGGCTCTTTGTGTTCCTGGGTGGGCAGATGCCCTTGGGCTATCTCGCATGTGACAGGACATATTGAGGTGCTACTGGTGCACACTTGAGCAAATTGATGATCTAAGGGAAGATAGTGATTCAGTATCTCTATCTCTATCTCTATCTCTATCTCTATCTCTATCTCTATCTCTATCTCTATCTAAAGTTTCTGAGACAAACCTGGAAGTGCTTAGGGCTTACTTCTGGCTATGTGCTAAAGAATTACTTCTGATATTCACCAGGAAACTATATTTAGTTCCCGGTTGAACTTGGGTATGCAGGATATAGGGATTTGTTATTCACTCTATTATCTTTCCAGCCCTGGATTAAACCTTAAATGTTGATCTTAAGTATTATAGCAGGCGAAGGGCAGAGTTAAGTGTGTTATAAACACCTAGTCTGTGAGACTGGGGTTGGACCTATTGTGCTATTAAAAGATCATATAATGTGGGGCTGGGTGATAGTCCAGTGGGTAGGGCATTTGCCTTGCATGCAATGAACCCGGGTTCGATCCCTGGCATCCCATATGGTCCCTCACGCAGTGCCAGGAGTGATTCCTGAGTGCAGAGTCAGGAGTAACCATGAGCATCGCTGGGTGTGACCCAGAAAGCAAAAAAAAAAAAAGAAAAGATCATATAATTATAGGATGGCATTTGACAATAAAAATAACTAATCCAAAATAAAACTATACTAAATTTGAGTAAAATTGATACAGAAAAAAACATAATCACATTTGAAAATAAAGAAAACATTATGATGCAAAGAAAGAAACAGAGGAAAGTTTTAGAATTTCACTTAAAATAGTTATTAGACTAACTAGTTTTAGTGGACTATTTAGAACTTAGAATTAAGTGTATAGAAGAATAAGAAGTTTGGGTTAGTGGAAATGAGGGAAACTTTCCTGGAAGTTTGAAACTTAAAGAATAAAGGAACAAGGAGATGGAAGAGAAAAAATATTACAACAAGCCATGTAATATACAAATTGTAGTTCAAAATAGCCTATACCAATGAAATTTTCCTTTTTTTGACAATATTATCAGCAGCGCTATTATGCATAATATTTTTTATACTGAAAAATATTCAGTAACATGATGAAATGACTACATTTTCATGAAAAATTTTATCTGGATATTTATAAAACCTTAAAATTAATGAAAATAAGCCATGAGATAGGATAAAAGTAGAAGCAAAATAATATTGACTACTATTGTGTAGTCAATAGAATATACAATAGTAGTCAATAGAATAGATGAAAGGAATCCAGAGATAGAAAAAAATGAGTAATAAGAAAAATGATTAATGAAGCACTTGGAAGATATCTCATCAAATTTAAATGATTAGAGAAAAACAAATTCTATTGGGGAAAAGGAGGAAAGAATGATCAGGAATTCAGTCTTTGTTTAACTTTGTGACATTAATTAAGATAGTTCTTGTTGTTGTTGTTGTTGTTGTTGTTGTTGTTGATTTGGAGTTGAACACATGTGCTAAAAAGTAAGGAATATGGTGAAATGGGATATTTTATTATGGAATAATTGATTTACAATATCTTCAGGGAGAATGGTGAAAAAGAACTGACCAGAAAAATAAAAGATTGGGGCCAGAGTGATAGCACAGCGAGTGGGTTGTTTGACTTAAACTTGGACGACTGGGTTCGATCCTCGGCATCCCATATGGTCCCCCAAGCACTGCCAGGAGAAATTCCTGAGCAAGGAGCAAGGAGTAACCCCTGAGAGTCACTGGGTGTGACCCCAAAAGCAAAATGAGAAAAAAAAAGAAAAAGAAAAATAGATTATTCATAATAGACAAGGTGATGACATTGTAAAAAATGAGTGAAATTCTGTTGGTATAGGTTATTTTGTATTACAATTTGTATATTACATGGTTTATTGTTACTTACTTTCTTATAGCCATCATTGTCCACTTGTTTCTTACTTATTTTTGCTGTTTAACTTTTTTTTTCTTCAGGCACTGGTACCTAAGTCTTAAAAAGGAAGGACTAGAATTGTGTAGCAAATGCTTCCCAAGAATATGTGATTAATAAATCATAGTTTAGTGCTGAATCTATGAAAGCAGTTGAATGTTATCCATGCCCATAGATTTTCTATAATATTTCTTTTGCATTTCAAAATAAAGCAATCATCCTATTTCATATGAACAATCTGCATTTTGAATGAGTTTAAGATTTGAAGCCTCTGAACAGAGATTAACACACATCTCCCTTATCAAAAAGTACTGTTAGAAATGTCATTTGTATTATAAGCAGATATTTCATTTGTGGAGCCCATGGCATTGTGTCATAAATATGCACATATCTTTGCCTCAGCCAGGTACTTCTAAGTACGTTTCCTGGTACCTTTTTGTATGCACTGTATTTGATTTGTTTTAGAGCATAATATAAATTCTTTGCTATGATACACGATAAAGGAGACACATTTAAAGAAATCTGTGTCTGTTATGAGACTATGCACATCACCAAGACTCATGATTTATTAACTGCCTAAATAATCCCTTATCATTACCCTTTGTTTTATACATAACTATTCACTAGGTACGCAGCACTGTATCTACCTGTCTTTGCAGTGCCTATTAGTCCATGCATTTGCCCTCGGTTACTTTTTGCGAATTCTTCTGGAAGATAATGATAGCATTTCACATTCCATACCACTAACCACACCACATGCCACAGAATACAAATGTGTTTAAGGTGGTGGTTTCATTATCCTAGGGTCAGTAGAATTTCAAGAGCTTTAAAATTACCTCTATCAACGATGCAAGTGCCAGCTTAGTTTTAATATATCTTTAGGAACAGCCACAAGTAAGTTCTAGGACATCCTCCTAGTTCCAGAAATGTATTCTTCATCTGCCAAAACTGCTATCTATGTCTCACTAAAGAATTTCTGCTATTAAATGGAATGGTATATACAGTCATTTATTGATAACTTAAAATATGATTAACCCAAATTTCCCCAGAATCAACCCACTTTTATGCGACTTATAAAAAATGAAAAAATAATGCAGTCAAATAACAAAAGAAATACTATATGAGTACATCTATCATGAACAACATCTATCAGATGGCAGCATTGCAATGCCTTTTGTTAGAATTGCATTACTTAAATGCAGGCACAATGAGAAGCTAAGCATTTGGCAAGGTGACTTTATAAGAATAAATTAGAGCTGACAAGTAGTGAATAGTGTCAGCCAATAAGTATAGTGTAAAATTTCTCATACAGCCAAATTCAGATGTTTCTCTTTTAATTTCCAATAAATTTGACCATATGTTACACTTGCAGAAAAGCTAAATTATGGGGCTTTGCTTTTGCTTTCTTTTTTTTTTTTGTAAACTCCTGCTATTATTTAAAGTTTATGATTTTTTTTTAGAATGAACTATGCCCCATTCTTGAAGGATAATGCGGTATTTAAAAGACAAAATAGTCTCTTTGTGTATTAGAAAGTAAACAGCTTTTGAAAAAGTCATAAACACCACAGGATACCCAACTCATCCCATAAATATCTATCATGTGATCTTTCTCAATTGCATAGCAGTTTATATTAAGTTTGTACTGCTTTTCCTAGTCCAAATAATAGAGGCTCGACATGGTATTATATATATATATGTATATAAGGATTTATATATACATATATATATAAATGCAACCTGATATATATGCAAATATGTATGCTATGTGAACTGAATGGAGTTTACTTTAAGTTGATTATTATTCTAATAACAATTTATCTCATAATATTAATTAAATATTTAATATAAAAATAGTAAAGCTTGTGCCAGAGAGATTGTTCAGTGTCTAGAGTACATGCCTACCATTGTAAAGTCCTGAGTTTGTTCTCTGGTACCACATGGCTTCCTGAATATTGCTGCATACAGGCTTGGTATTTTCTAGGTGCCTTTGATTTTTTATAATTAATTTTATTTAGGAGCAATGATGTGCAATACTGTTGATCGTTTCTTCACATCATCTAAATACTACTCCCACCAAGAATCTACCTTCAGTGGTGGTACTTCTAAGCACCTTTACCCTGGCCCTGATGGTCTGCTCATCCAGGCCTTAGTTCACCAGGTTCAAACTCATTGCTGCAGAGTCAGTATCCCTGGGAACAGCCTCTGCAAAAAGCATCTAAAGCTATTAACATTTGACTTTGACATTCTTATAGTCTACGGTTTAGAGATTTATACTTTGTTAAAAGAATACCAATAAGTTTGGAAACAAAAGCATTCAATGATGAAGGAATATAAAAATATTTATTTTTATAAACTATATAACTGATATTGGGAAATCAGTCCAGTTTTTGCTAACAATGAGCTTTATAACACTGAACAGCAGAGTTAAATCCCCCAGAACTACAAACCTGAAGATAATACTGGGACACTGTAGGGCTTCCTGTGCTGTTGTTGTTGTTTTGTTTGGGGGCGACAACCTAAGTGTTTACTCCTATATTTGGCTATAGTGGGAGACTACAGGCAGCACAGGGCCCCTACCTGCTTTGGCTTCACACACGCAAGCTTGCTGTGCTACTTCTCTGTATATGCCCTTCTTTACTTCTAAGTTAATTGAGCAAAGTAGACAGATGGAAGTGACTCTAATAACTCACAATTGACTTATGCACACCAAAACTTAGGTCTGTGGTGTCAGGGTTAAGAAATCATAACTCAAGGCTAGCCATCACAGGCAGCCAGCAAATGCTTTCACTAGGGCCTAATCATTCTTTGTTGTGCTTCTACCCATGCTCCATGAAAGTCTTTCCTCTCTTCTCACTTGTTGCTGCAGAATTCCTAATCCCTCTTTTTTGGAGTATCCAGAGAAGGAAACACCAGGAGGGAAGAGGAAGTGACTGTCAATGGTTTTAATTGGCAGGTTCAATTCATTATATTTTCTCTTTGGATTTTGGTTTATGTATTTCTCTCAACATTCTTATTTTTTCTTTAATTTTTCTGTTTTACCTTTGCTTCTAAGACTATTATTGATATACTTGTCAAGATTTTATTACTATTGTTTATTTTTCTAATTATCTGCTCTTGGAAGCTCATATAGATATCTATAACTTTTCTTTTAGTAAGTGCCAGAATATCCTAAAAGATATTTAAATTTAATATTTTATAAAATTTATAGTATAATTTGAACATGACTGTAAAACTTTCAACATCTGCATTTTATTAACCTCCTCTTGAACTACCACACAATTATATTTTTTCAGTTTTTCACCTTACTTTGCTTACTTTGAAAATGTGCACCAAAATATATGCTAATATGATCTACACTGTTACTTTTCATAAAAATACCCTGAAATAACTAATAATAATACTCTGTTATTTATGCAAAAATTGTAGTTGAGTTAATCTCTCCTTGGCTGATTTGTTTCTCTTTTTCACTCCTTTTCTGACTGTCTAGCTGAGTGACACATGGTCAGTAGCATTATGGAAGTGGTAAAACTTTAAACTTAATAGTTATCAAAACATCTTTATTATATCTTTATACTTTAGTTGCATGCACTGAAAATAACATTGATTTTAAAGTCTATATTTGTTAAGCATTATCTATATTTGTTAAGCATATGGCAATAGAATTTCTGCTGATAATTCATTCTGAGCTGTATTCAGATATTCTTCCTTTCATAGTACTCAAAGTTTTCCTGTTACCTTTAATATCTTTTCCCTTATTAACATGTTATATTTATTGTAATTTTACCAGATGTGGGTTTAAAAATCATATTTTGGTGCAATTTGGGTATTTTTTGATTTTTTTTCTTTTTGGGTCACACCCAGCAATGCTCAGGGGTTACTCCTGGCTCTGTACTCAGAAATCACTCCTGGTGGTGCTCAGGGGACCGTATGGGATGCTGCAGATCGAACCTGGGTCAGCTGCATGCAAGTCAAATGCCCCACCCACTGGCCTATCGCTCTGGCCCAATTTTGGATTTTTATTCTGAAAATTAATGTCATTTTTTAAATGTAAATTCATTAGCCATAAAATTCTCGAAATAAGGAACATTTATAAGATTGTTAAGCGGGCTCACTTCTGGAGATGCTTAATATGTTGGTATAGGCCTTATGAGTTTGGTCTCTAGTGATCGGATGGGGAACTCTACCAGCACTACCCCTGATGATACTCAAGGGACAGTAGGGAAACACCTAACAAAGCTTGGGGTTGCGTCAATGTGGTGCTGGAAACAAGCTCAAGGCTTTGACATGTAACGCTATAGATTCACCTCTCTGACTCTCAGTCATTAGCTCTTTTCAATATTTCCTTAATTCAGTAACTTTCTGGAGTTTTTCTAGAACACATCAATTTTTCTGCATTAAATTGTTTTTCCATAGGATTGAGAAACTAAAACTTAAAGTTTTCAAATACTATCACAATTTTTTTCTAATACTGTAGAGTCACAATAGAGATCTATCATCTGCCTTCATTATATTTTTAGGAAATATGGATTTTCAGGAGTTATTTGAAGAACGTATTATTGATGTTGAGTCTACATTTGAATCTTCTTATAAGTAACCAAAGCAATAAAAATACAAGGATATCATGCTAAAGTTGAAAACCTAAAAAGAGTTAGAGAAAACATAATTGACTAGAGTAACTGACTTAAACTGCACTACATTTGTGGTTTATATTGTTGTCTTGGCTTAAAATGCCTGAAGTACACTAAAATACATCAACATATCTTTGCTACTTTAGAATAATTTCATTTACACCAGTTAATAATACAGATTAATACATTTTGCAATTCAATTTTTGATATACTTCTTCCTAATAAAGTAATGTAATATTTTGATAATTGATCATTAAAATATCAAGTTTTTACATTTATGAGAAGCTAAATTTTGTCACCAGTAAACTTAATAATTCTATTACTTCATATTATTTGTATCTATTAGATTTATATTCTCTTTTCTAATCAAGTCATAATTTTCTCTTATAATGAAACTAATGATATTTCTTAGAAATAAACTGCAGCAAAAAGTGCCTCAATGTTGTAGATTTAAACATTGCTCATATTAAAATATGCGTAGACTCAAAAATGTAATTATAACATCATGCTTACTATTTTTAAAGATAAAATGCACACTCAAAACCCATTCCATAGGTTAAAGGAGTCGAAGAAGAAAAAAGAGTTCCATGTAAAATGATGTCGTAACTATAAAAGATTCTAGATTAGCAAAGAATCTCTAATTTAAATGGTCAAGTTAAACAAGGCACAATTAAGACTAATTTGGTTTTCTTGTCTACAGCTTAAGAGAGAGAACATTTCAAATTAACCTACATTATATGTGGTATTATTTTTATATGTAAATGGCATAACCCTTTCGTCTCATAGCTATGTAGTTATTTTTTAAAGTAACAAAACCACTCATTCTTTTACCAAGCACCTATCTTCTAAATTTATACAGATACCTTTTTTTTCCTTTTTGCAAAACAGTTTAAACAAGGTTAATTTTTTATAAGGAATATTACTTTCCTTCAGCATTTCAGTAGGCATAGATAATTTAAAATTTCCATAGTCAAAATAAATTGGCCTGGTTAGTACTTTATTCATTTTCTTGGAAAATGAATAGGCTCTCAGCTCCCAAATTTTAACAGATGCTGCTACAAAACAGCCAGACTTCTAGAATTGTTATCACAGGAAAAATATTCCAGTTGGATGGTAAAGGGTGAGAGAGTCTTGTCAGACTATCTGGTAAAGACCTCTTCCTATTTTACCAAGGGTGTGTTGTTTCCAGTTTGCTGACTTTTTCCTTGACATTTGAGAAATTGGAATTCTTTTCCTAGTGTACTTGACCCCATTCTTTCTGTTCCCAAAATCCAAATGTCATAATGTGGATTTGCACTCAGAGCTCTGACAATCAGTTCTTTGTGCTGACTGCCATAAACTGCAGCTATATTTCCTGATTGTGCTCTCCCTACACCAGTCTCCATGATATTATTGTATTTTAGCCTTACGTGCTTGATTGAAAAGGAAAGCAGAATATTATTTGTACATCATCTAGATGCATAAATATGTTTGTTACCTGGATTTTGGCTAAGCATACAGGTCAATCTTCCTCTCTATTTTTTCCCCAATGCTTCAATTGCAAGTACTTTGTATGTGAAAATTACTCCAGAAGTGTTCCAATGTTGTAAGTAAAAGCCTCTAGCCTTTTATAACTGGATCTGACTTAATGTTCATTTTTATTGATTTTCTACATCAGGTTTATTTCAGCATACTTATTCCGGGCTGTATGTAGTGACAAGCACAGTGCAAGATAGAAGCCAAGTATGTCATTGAAATAGCAAGCAGTTTACATAAACTTCTTTACCAAGTGCAGTTTTTTGTATTTTCTTAGATCTATCAACTTAACTGTTACAGAAATGCTATCTTGATTTATACATGCATATGTATCTGTGTATATATGTATGTATACATATATATCAGCTGATATATGTATATAATATATGTATATATTACATATCAGCTGATATATTATATATACATATATAGTTATATATATATTGCTATATATATTTTATACAACTGCAGCAGAGTATATTCCTGCTCTCTATTGTGCAAGAAAGGAGCCCCACGTGTCTGTTTGGAGGATGCTAAGGCAGTTTGCATTCTGAATTGACACCAGGGTTTAAAGGTTTTAAGATTTTAAAGATATTACTGTAAGGGTAAGTTTATGGGTTGGGCAGAAGACCCTTCCCTGTGTGAATTATCGCTGATTGCCTAACCTTGTGCTGTGACTGGTGGAGCCCTGCTGGACTGCTGTAATTCTTATGCTCAACAGGATGCTCGGTGTTATCCAAATCCCAATGGTACTCAACTGAATTGATGAAATGACCGGGAAGGCCTAATTAAAGCTGTTCAGCTCAAATGTATTGATGTATTACATCTATTACGGCTTGGTTCAATAGGTCCACCCTGTGAATGCTGCCACAGTCTGTAAAGCAAACTAAACAGATTGAATAAATAATGCTGCAAGGGAGGAAGACAGCAGTGAAATCAAAGCACCAGCCCACAAATGCAACAGGCTGACCTGTGAACTTTTTACCATATTACCTATCCTAAATTACTTTAATCTTTATTATCTTATGTGCTGAACACAAAAAATGAGAATATTAAGATCCAGAAAAATCTTTTGATTTGTCACCAGCACCGAAGAACTCTTCTCGGCTTTAGTAAACATTTGTGACAATATGCATAAAATCAATGTGATTTTGCTCGACTTTCCTTAGCAATTCACTGTTATATCCATATTTTTCTGTGCTTTATGACATTCTTTTCTGAAACTTAATTTGAATATACAATATGCCATCTTCCTTTGCTTCTCCCACCCCAAGAGACTTGTTAACTCTTTTTTTCTTTGCAGAATTTGAATTATTTCTGATATTCGTAATATGCATGTGTTTTGTGTATTAACTCTGCTACATTTATTAATGAGTTGTTAGATATGTGGGTTTATTCTAACAAGGGAATATCTAACTCATTTATATGTAGCGTTCGATTATTATTTACATGATTCTTTTCCACTGCCAGGCGAAATAATATACTATTGTTGCAGTAACAACTTGCTCATTCTAAAATAGAGAATGGATTTTTAAAATTTTGTAACCACATTATCAGAGTATTTTATTTTATGCTATGAATTTAATTAAAGGCATAGGGAAGTATGTCTTCAAAATCAATTTTCTTCAAACAATCTCACACTGAATTTAAGGTATATATTTGACTACTGTTTTGATGTCTTATATATTTATAGACTTTTGTTAATGCTAATAATGTGGTAAATACAGATAATAGAAGTTTAATGAAATATATATAGTACTTGTATTGCTATTAACCAATGTAACCCCAATACAATATTTAGAATTAAAGTTAGCTCCTTTACTCCCTACCTTTACTCCCTGCCCATATCTTCTTAAGCTCTCCTATCTCAGTGAATAGCAATTCTAGTTTTCCACTTGCTTGGGCTCAAAAAATATTAACTGTCATGGTCTATGCTCTTTTTCTTATTATTCATTCAAAGCTCTAGCAGTTCCTGTTAGTTTTATCTTTTAAATGTGCTAAAAACTAAGCCACTTCATATCACTTCCATGTTAGGATTCTGATCCAAATCATGATGCTTTTTTATTTTGATTTTTACAGTACACAGTACCACAGATGTCTCTCATGATTTGCCTCTATTCCGCTTGTAGAAGGCTTACATAACTCTTCTTTATATTATTTTATATTGGAGATATTTAAATGTTCAAACTATATTTGCAATCTTATATCAGAGTCGGTTTGCCAAGTTGAGATACACAGTGATTTGGAAGCTGGAATTAAGATGGCATATACCCTTCCATTCGAATTCTTTTCTAGGAAATTAACCAGACTCTGGATATTTATGGGTTTACTACTATAGAATTCCAGCTCCTATTTTCTATAAGAAGAATGAGAACAAAAGTAGTGGCAGAGAGTGGTGTATATTTTGTTTTTAGCTTTTTTAAAATCTGAGTTTTTGATCCTTAAGTAGTAGTTATGTTTATCTGGTTTTTGGTTTCCTAACACCCAGAGAAAACCAAATTGGGCGAAGTGAAAAGCTTGTCGTTTTCTAATGCTCTGGTCTCACTACTGGTGGTCTTAGTTATACCAGTTTTTTTTTGTTCTTAGAATAATCTAGATATATTAGACATTTTTGTCTACATCATTTGGTATTTTTTATGACATCATTGGTTTGAGTGAGATGAGGAGGTGTCAATCACATCATGCCGTTTTTGACAAGAAGGACAGTTCTTCAGAATATGTGATGAAAGAGGCTCTGGTTGTGTCAGTGTCCTTGTCAACACGAACCTAGCCATGAGCATTGATTCATTTGAATGCCTAACAAACAGGATAGGAATATTACACTTGAAGAGATGTGGCCCACAACCAGCAGTTTCTATCTTCCTTGTCCTTGCACCAACATCCACATACGAAGCGAGAGAAATTGAGAAATTCTACATGTAACTGTAGGAGTTCTATAAAAGAAAATCAAACCTTCTACAAGATCATAGTCAATGATTTTAATGCCAAGATAGAACAGAGAAGATCAACCGAAGAAGTCCACATCGGGACCCATGACCTAGAATGGAAAGAACAGGGTGAGAGACTATCTAAGTTCATCATGTCCACCAAGACCATTCATGGGAACTCACAGTTCCAGAAGGCTGAAGCGAAACGTTGGACATTGGAATATCCTGGTGGACAGTTCCACAATGAAATTGACCACATCATCTTCAATCAACAGTTTTGCCTGACTGGTGTCGCTGTCATCCCAAAATTCCAAACAGGATCGGACCATCATCTCCTTCGTGCAAAATTCTACTTCACCCAAAGGGGAGAAATGCTGCAAAATTTAAGAAGAGAACTCCCCAGAATGACCACCAACTGGGAACTCTTTGGCATCATTGCTGCAACATGGGAAGATGGCACCATTGACGACATCAATGAAGAATACAAACGACGTGTTCAGCACCTCCATGATTGTGCAAAGAACGCCGAAAAGAGAAAGCCACAAAAGGATACCTGTCTTCAGAAACTCTTGAGCTCATTCACCAATGTGGCAAGGCGTGAGCCTCAGGAAACCATGTTCTAACATCCAAATTCGCAAAGCATTGCAGAGAAGCAATAAAGGAAGACCTCAAAGAGAGAAGAGCAGAAATACTGGCCGATGCAGCAGAAGCTGGGAAAAATATTCGCAATTCCCTCCTGTCCTTTGCTAAATATAAGACCAAGATGACTGCCCTACGAAATCCTGATGATCGATCAAATATTCCAGAGAGGAAATGTAGATTATCAATGACTTCTACTCAGATCTCTTTGATAGCTACATCCACCTGCCCACATACCAAATTCCACACGATGGATATGTCATTCCCAACGTTCTCCCTTCTGAAATCAGACATACCATTTCATTGGTAAAGAAGCAAACAGCGCCCAGTCCAAAGTCAGACCTGAACAGGCGAAAAATCTGCCGTCAGTACTCATCAATACACTGGCTCTTCACATGCTACCTGTCTGAATGCAAGGTGCCCTCCCAATGGAAAACCAGGAGGACAGTTCCACTGTTCAAGAAGGGAGACATCCACAGCATTGGCAACTATCACACCATCTGCCTGTTATCCATCATCTACAAACTGTTCACTCGAGTCATCCTAAACCCGATTGGCAGAACATTAGATGAAGGACAACCATGCGAGCAAGCTGGCTTCCGAAAAGGATTCAGTGCAGTTGACCATATCCACACTGTAACCAAGCTCATTGAGGTTTGTAGTGAATTCAAGACACTGCTGTGTCTCATGTTCATTGATTTAAAGAAAGCCTTTGATTCTGTTGAGACAGAAGGAATAATCAAAGCCCTAGCCAAACAGGGCATTCAAACCCAATGCATCACGATCCTTTCTGATCTGTATTACAAATTCACCACCAGGATCTCACTATTCTACAAGGAAATGATCATTGATGTCAAAAGAGGGGTTCGGCAGGGCTATAAAATTTCACCAAATCTCTTAGTGTCACCCTTGAGAGCATCATGCGACAATTAGAATGGGAAGAATGGGAGTGAAAATAGACGGTCGGCAACTAAACCACCTCCACTTCACTGATGACATCATTCTAATAAGACCACATTAGCCAAGGAGCACAAATGCTGGCTGACTTTGTTGGAGAATGTGGAAAGATAGGTCTACAGCTGAAATTCAACAAAAACAGTGTTCTTGAAAAATGAACTAGTTCCAGAGGCCCCATTCACTCTCAACAGAACAACATCTCTGAATGCAGCAGTTATGTGTACCTAGGTTGAGAACTCAACATGGTGAATGATGTAAAACCTGAGCTGCGCAGGTGGAAGGGAGAGGCATGACATGAGTTCAAGAGCATAGAAGAAATAGCTAAAAGGACAAAGAACCTCTGGCTCCAGATACATCTCTTCAACTCCACAGTTCTCCCTGCATTAACTTATGCCTCAGAGACATGGGCTCTATGAAAGCAGGATGTAAATGCTATTTGGGTCTCCCAAAGAGGAATCAAAAGAGCTATGCTTGGAATATCATATCTCACTCAAGTGAAAGAAGGAATCCGGAGCTCCAACCTCCATTGCTGTTCCAGAGTCAGGGATGCTGTCCCATTTGCGAAGGCATCAAAAATCGATGGGCTGGACATGTAATGAAATTTGGAGACGACCACTGGACTAGAGCCATTCCAGACTGGATCCCATGTGATATCGAAAGGTCATGTGGCCGCCCGCCTACAAAATGGTTAATCCCTTCATCAAGATGATGAAAGGATTGAGGCTTTTTGTATTCCTGGTACAAGCAGATGCCATTTAGCTACACTGGCACGTGATTGGTTCAAATGGAAATGCTACTGGTGCCTGCTTGAGGAAATTGATGAATAACGGGAAGTCAAGTGATCAAGTGAAGTGATCAAATATTAGACTTTTTAGAAAAAATATTATTTTGTTTTTGTTTTATGGGCCACACTGTTAGTGCACAGGGATCATACCTGTCTCTGCATTCAGGAATTAGCCCTGGGATTGCCTGGGGGAAAATATAGGACAGCTGGGATCCAACCATGGTTGGCTACACTCAAGGCAATCGTCCTACCTTTTGTACTATCCCTGTGGCCCCTAGAAAAATATTCTTACCATACCTACATTAGTACCCTTTTAGTTTTATTCACTTGTTACTTAACTGAAATTTTGTTTGTTCAAATATCAATATAATTGCCTATTAAATTAAGCTAAGAGAAATGACTCCTCATAGGTTATTTTGATGACTGAAAAGTGTAAACATGCTAACATATTACTATAGGAACATAGAGAGCCTCAAACCATTATATTAGGTCACGGAATGACCTAATATAAATGTTACTGGTATTTGGCATATCAAATACTACACGAGCAGCTTGCCAGGCTTGCTGTGCGGGTGGCATACTGTTGTATCTAGATGAATCGCGAGGCCGCTAGCGGCTGCGCCGACTGGGCTGTGATAGTCTGGTCTGCTGGGTGGAGTTGTGACGAGGGGGAAGTCCAGATGTGGAAAATGGCGGACCCCATGGAGTAGTGGAGGGTGGTTTGGCTTATTGTGAGGCTCTGCTGAGATGGCAGGCCAGGGCTAGAACCTGCCATGCCTCCTGGGCACCTCATGAGCAGCTGGGCACAGGGAGAACAAGGAGCAGCTCTGCCCCATGTCTGAGAGTCTCTGGTTCAGCATACCTGGGCCGGATTGAAAAGAAACTGTTGCAGGGTGGGTGTGGATGATCCAGGCTGTGATAGTCTGGTCTGCTGGGTGGAGTTGTGACGAGAGGAAAGTCCAGATGTGGAAAATGGCGGGCCCCATGGAGTAGTGGAGAGTGGTCTGGCTTGTTGTGAGGCTCTGCTGAGGGTGGCAGGCCAGGGCTAGAACCCGCCATGCCTCCCAGGTGCCTCTCGAGCAGCTGGGCACAGGGAGAGCAAGGAGCAGCTCTGCCCCATGTCTGAGAGTCTCTGGTTCAGCATACCTGGGCCAGATTCAATTAGCGATAGCCCAGCGGGTAGAGTGTTTGCCTTGTGCGTGGCCAGCCTCTGCCGGCCTGGGTTCGATCCCCGGCATCCTGTATGGTCCCCCGAGGCGCCGCCAGGAGTAATTCCTGAGTGCAGAGCCAGGAGTAGCCCCTGAGCATTGCCGGGTGTGACCCAAAAAAGGCAAAAAAAAATCATATGTGGTACTTATTTTAAACAGTTCAGTGATTTATGGTGTCCTTCCTTATAGAGTTCTAAACTTTTAGTAAGGTTAATTTTTATTTTATTATCTGATATCTGCTTATATATTTACTGTTCGTCTGTTTTACAACTTCCTCTTCCTGTTGATAATTCAAATATCCATTCTATTAATTTTTGCAGAGATTTCACTCATCTTTGTCTAAGATACTTTTCTACATTCCATTTAATTAGTACAATCAGACACCTTCTTGACTATATGACTTATTTTCTTTAGCGGTTTTCCCTATCCTATATAATTCTATCATTTCTCTTTTTATGGGTATACTTAGTTCATTATACCTTTTACATCATTGGGCATTTTAGCTATATTTTTCATATAGATAAAACACATATCAATGCATGTACCATACTGTTTTATAAATTTACACTCTGTACTTATTTCACAATATGACAAACTGTAGCTGTGCAATAAGAAGTAATAAGTACACACTATGCTAAATAAGTGCTAATAAATTTAACTGGCAATATGCTGTAATTGTATCTCACATGGGTATTTATAATAGGTATTCATTTACAGTTATACAATTTATTTAACACATTATCAGTCTACAAGAATAAATAATTTAAAAACAATATCACTTGCCTAAATCTATATCTACACTACCGTTGTGAATTCAATCCTAAATTCTATCTTTTTTATAATATATAAACAAAAGTCACGGCAGAACTTGGCAAGCTACCCGTGTTGTATTTGATATGCCAAAATCCTGTAAGGATTATAGACCTCATTCCCATGATCTGAATAAATGGTTTGAGACTCTTCATGTTCTTCATGTTCCTGGAGTGAACAGATGCCCTTGGGCTACACTAGCTCGCTACAGGACCTATGGAGATGTTACTGGTGCCCTCTTGAGCAAATCGATGAAGAACAGGAATATAAGTGATACAAGTGAAGTGATTAACAAAAGTAATTACATATATATGTAATTGCATACATATATATGTTTACACTCATATATAAATTCTAGGCACTGTGCTATATTGCTTAATAATTCAAAGTTTCTTCAGTCTAACAATATAGTTAACTCATCCTTTTCCATATCTGTGTATTAGCAGTAAAGGAACATTTTAAATTTAACACAAAATATCTGTCTCATTCAGTTATAAAATTTTTTTAAAACTTATTTACATTAATAATACATTTTAAATTCACATGAATGATATATTACAGATGGTTTTGCATATGTGTATATTCATATATATATATTTCAAGCTATCCATGTCGTATTTGATATGCCAAATACCAGTAACAATTATAAACCTCATTCCCATGACCTGATGGAATGGTTTGAGGCTCTTTATGTTCCTGGAGCAAGCAGGTGTCCTTGGGCTCTACTTACATCAGACAGGTCATATGGAGATGTTACTGGTGCCCACTCGTGCAAATCGATGATGAACGGGAAGACAGTGATACAGTGATATTTCATTACAGATGTATGATGTTTTCTTTAAATATGAATCAAATGGCTTAAATTCAAATTCATAATTGCATACACCTTGGCTATAAATAGCTATGTTTTCTAATTTAAGATTCTTCAAAGTTGAAAAAATAAACTAGATTTTCAATTATTTTATTTTTCCTGTTAACTTCAAGTTGTCTTATGTATATCTAATAAAAAGTACAGTTCTTTAATGATTTCAGTAATTCTTCATATAAATATTTTCATTTAAGTAACCAGCAGTTAGTTAAGAAATGATTGAAAAAACCATTCTAACATTTAAAAAGTATTTGTCAGATTTGAGACAAACACTGTTTTCTAAATGAAGAAACATAATTAAACTGAGAACAAATGTTCTGAACAATCCCATGGGGTAGGAAAGTTGTCAGTAACCAGTATTGACTGTGTTATGGTCATAAATTGATATATTTTACAAAGGGAATGAGAGAATCAATGTGGTAAGGAAGTTGATTAAAAGTGATTTTCTTATATTGAATTTCTAGTTGCTACTTCTTGCAGCTCTGCTTCCCTATCCTTACTGACTTATCTTCATAAACTTACTCAATATGCCTGAAAATCTCATTTGACGCTATACTTATTAATCATTGATGACCTTAGACTCATATAGACATAATTTTCCCAGTGATTTCACCTATATGTGCTCATAGAAATTTTCATATATTGTTATAAAGTGCCTCCCAAAACACATGCAAAATTTGCCTCCATTTGTATCACTGTTTCTCAACTGCAGGTCCAATGGCCCCATATGGACTGTCAGCATATTGTAAGAGGGCCAAAAGTTATAAAAATATCGCAAAATTAAAGGCCCACAGCAAGAGGCAGAAAAACCAGTCAGTAAGACAAGGATTCACACTTGGAAAATCTCAGGAATTACTAATCATATAGATCTTACTAATCGTATATGATCTTATTTAGATGAAATTTTTAATTCCCTCATATCCGTCTTTTATCATCTATATTTTCACATCCATAGTGTGCAGTGAGTGTATATTGCTTAAACTGAAATGTTTGTCTAATATCCATTGCGATCACCTAATTTATATCTTTATCCTGAATTGAGAATTTTCCAAATGCAAAATTTGAACTCCAGAACACTTACTCTGATTTTACATACCCCTTTCGTTCTTTTTTTTTTTTCTTTTTTGGGTCACATCCGGCAATGCTCAAGGGGTTTCTCCTGGGTCTGCACTCAGGAATAACTCCCAGCGGTGCTCGGGGACCATATGGGATGCTGGGGATTGAACCCTGGCCAGCCTGGGCCGACTGCGCAAGGCAAACGCCCTACCCGCTGGGCTATAGCTCCAGCCCCCTTTCATTCTTTCTATTTCCTCATCCTCCCCTTCCTCCTTGACTTCTTTTCTGCTGACATGACTCTGATGAGAAAATGGACAGAAATTCATATAAATAATTTGCATCAGAACTGAAGAAATTGTGCTGTGGGTAAAGCATGTGCCTTGCACGTGTCCCACCTGGGTTCTATCTCTGCAACCAGGTGTGTTTCCCAGAGGTCCAGGAGACGCAATCCCCAAGTACAAAGAAAACCCTAAGCACAGGCTTGAGCATTGGTGGGTATGGCACAAAAACAAAGCAATAAATGGATAAATGAATAAATAAATAAATTGCATAAATTTATGTAATGAACGAATGTTAGAATCAAATTCAGATTCCTTCTTTTTCCTTGAATTTATTAAACCACTAATATTTATAATTTCCCTGGTTATCTGTAAGCACCCATCAACAGAACTTTATTCTCAATTTTCCCAAGTATGTAAATTATCAATCGCTTTTCTTGTATATAAAATTTCACGTGATTCTACTTCCTTCACTTAATATAATTACATCACTAGCTCTTCTTTATTTTTCTTTTAATCAATCAATTTCTGTTTGTTGGTTGGTTTTTAATTTTTACCAGTCGTGGATGTGTTTAGATCTTACTCCTCATTCAATTTTATAGGCACTATTTTTGGTACTTGAGGATACCTACATGGTGCTGGGGATAGAATCTGGGTCAGTCATTAAAGGCAGTTACTTTAAGTGCTTTACTATATCAGAATGCCTATCATTCATTCTTACCCCATTGTAATACAATCACTTGTATCACTTATCTTCCCTTTTTTCATAGATTTGCTTGAACAGGCACCAGTAATATCTTCATTTTCCTGAAGCAAGCAAGTGTAATCCAATGGCATCTGTTTGTTCCAAGAACAGGAAAAGCCTCAAACCATTCCTTCAGGACATGGGAATGAGGTCTGTAATTGTAACTGGTTTTTGCCATATCAAATCAAATAATCAAAAACATATCAAATAAAACAATCAATTTGATATTTGATTATATTACAAAACTTCTTTAAATAAAATTTTCTGAACAGTGGGCAGACTGTGTTCTCCAAGAAGTGAGTTCACTGAAACTTTCTTTTTTTCTTATATTTCCCCTCCGCTCTTAATCTATTTAGACAATGCCTGGTGGTGGAATCTTTCCTACTCTGACTTTAATCTACTCTTGTAAATTTTGTCAGATGGAGAGTTTTAGAAATCACCCAAGTTGGGTCCAATATAAATTCTGGGAACTCAACCACTTGGGGATCAATGTTATTCTCCCTCTGCTATTTTCTGTTTTGAATGAGATCAGTCATTTCTTATTTTTAAAACTCCTCATCATCCTATTTACTTCTATCTCTGTTTGGAACTTGCTCTATTAACTTTCTCAATCTGCATTTTCCATTTTTCTTTCAATTCTTTCTATCTCTTATGGTTATACATTTCTTGTGTCTTACTTATACTTCATAGGGTTTTTGCATATACTGTGGTTCCCCTCGTTGTTTTAATGCCGACTTTGCTGAAAATTGTATCTATAAAAATGTGAATACTCCTCTTTTGCTAGTCATTCTTTTTAATTCTTGTGGTAACAATATATGCACTTAAGACCATAAATCTTTCTAAAAAGTCAATTTAGACAAACAGTGGAATTTTATACCTATTACATTATTCATATCTTTAAGTATATATGCATCTTTCTTATTTCTGTACTTTATAGAGCCTCAAATATTTGCGTATTCTAGAGGATTTATAGTATTTAATTTATGCTTCCCATCAGATTTAAAATTTATTTCAATGATGATTACCAAATGTTTAGTTTTGATATCTTGTCAAGTGAAATTAATATATTAATTAATATATTATATAATTGTATAAATTAATATATTATAAATGATCATTTGTTAGTTCTATCTAACACTTTCTATTTATCATCTCAAAGTTGTGCAATCACATCTAATTTATAATATTCTTCTTATACCCAATGTGTAAGGAGATTGTTATACATTAAGTTATGTCAGGGAGCTCCGCGGGGTCCCCAACAGTGCTGGGAAGCGAGTTCCCTTCTACCTCCGAAGCCGGCAAGGAATGGATGAAAATTCAGGAATCCGATGCAGTTTTAAAAGGGTTTACTTATCACAGGTTCAGGCATACAAATCAGCAAAAGGAAAAGCCCAGTGCTTAGGATTCCAGGCTAGGAACCCCAGCCACGTGTAGGCCAAGATGGTGGCCACCACGTGTAAAGGCCCTGTAAAGAGGAGACAAAGACAAGACTCCCAAGAAGGGTGAGCGCTCACAAAGAGAGAGCCCAAAAGGAGCATGGAGAGAGGAAGCAGGCTAGTATTATACCCCTGCAACTCAGACCTCCCTCCCACTGTTATGGAAAGCAGGGAGGGTCAAGTGCCCTCAGGTAATCTCTCCCAGCACCTCACCTAGGCCCTTTTATATACTAATGTCTTGAGCTAAGATCTGCCTGGAAAAACTTTTCTAAGGTAGAGAAAGGGGCTCTTAGAGGAGTACTGCAACAAAGTTACACTTGTCTACTCCCTACTTTCTCCAACAATTTGCAACAAATAATGTGGTTTCAAAGGGATTTTGAAACCACAATTTTGCATAATTTACATAAATTGATTTACAAACTATGACTTTTTGCTTGTCTTCTATTAGCATGATGTCAAAGTTCATCATATTATAGCTTATAGTAGTATTTATTAATTCTTTTGTTTGTTTATAGACTACACTTGGATGTTTTTAGGAGTAACTCTAGACTCTGTGCTTGATACACTCCTGGGGGTGCTCTTTATTTCACATGTAGTCCCAGAGCTCAAAGTCAAGTCAGCACATACAAGGTAAGTGTCCTACATTCTATACTATTTCTGTCACTTCATTCTTTTTAAATGCTTTTTTATTATACCACAGTGAGATAAACAATTACAAAGATGTTCATGTTTGGGTTTCAGTCATACAGTGTTCCACTGCCAATCCTGGACCAGTGCCCATTCCGACCACCAATGTCCCCTAATTCCTTACCCCTCCCTCAGCCTGCCTCTATGGCAGGCACTTTGCATCTTCTCGCTGTCTCTTTCTCTCTCTCTTTCTCTCTATTTCTCTCCCTTCCTTCTCTTACCAATTGTGACTTGTAATACATCCATTCAAAGGTTACCATGTATATCCCTTTGCCTACATTCAATACTTTGTTTTAATCTGGTATTATCATTTCCAACAATTATTAGTACACTGCACCCTTCTCTGTCTTACCTAACATTTGACTCACACACACCTGCAGTTGCTTCCACCCACTGATAAGACCTCCTAATCTATGTTGTACCTGGATATTAATATCATATTAATTTTAATATATCCAGCAAATAAATACAGTCATTCTATATCTGTGTATTTCCATCTGGCTAATTTCAATCAGCATGATCCTCTCCATATCCATCCATTTATAGGCAAACTTCATAACTTCGATTTTCCTAGAAGCTGCATAATATTCCATTGTGTAGATATATCACATTTTTTTTATCCAGTCTTCTGTTCTCTGGCCCTCTGGTTGTTTCCAGATTTGTCTATTATGAATAGTGCTGCTATAAACATAGAAGTGCAGATAATGTTCCTACTGTTTTTTTTTTGCCTCCCAGGCATGGTAGAACTGGGACAATGGGAGATCAATTTCTAGGTTTTGGAGGAATGTCTATATTGTTTTCCAAAAAGGCTTTACCAGTTGACATTCTCACCAACAATGACTGAGAGTCACTTTCTCCCTGTATCCTTGCCAGCACTCATTCTTGCTCTTTTGGATATGTGCCAGTCTCTGTGGTGTGAGATGATATCTCAGTGTTGTTTGTAATTGCATCTCCTGATGACTAATGATGACCATTTATCCATGTGCCTTTTGGTCATTCGAATTTCTTTTTGTAAGTTTCTGTTCATTTCTTCTCCCCATTTTTTGATGAGGTTACTGTTTTCTTCTGTAAAGTTTTACCGGTGCCTGATATATCCTGGATATTAACCCCTTATCAGATGGCTAATGGGTGAATATTCTTTCCCCCTCTGTGGACTGTCTTTGAATCTTGGTCACCGTTTCTTTTTAAGGTGCAGAAGCTTTTTAGTTTCATGTAGTCCCATATGTTTATCTTTGCTTCCAAATGCTTTGTTAGTGGTGTTTCATCTTTGAAGATGCCTTTAGCTTCAATGTCGTGGAGGGTTTTTCCTACATTTTCTTCTGTGCACTTTATGGACTCAGATTTGATATTGAGATCTTTGATGCATTTTGATCTGACTTTGTGACAGTGTTAGACAGAGGTCTAAATTTATTTTCTACACGTAGCTGCCCAGTTTTCCCAGCCCCACTTGTTGAAGAGGATTTCCTTGCTCCATTTCATATATTTTGCTCTTTTATCAAGATTAAACCATTAGGCATTTGAGGATGTGTATCAGAATACTCAACTCTATCGGTGTGTTATTATTCCTGTACCATGCTGTTTTAATACTACCTCTTTGTAGTACAGCTTGAAGTTGGGGAAAGTTGATGCCTCCGATCTTCTTTTTTTTCCCAAGGATTGCTTTAGCAATCTGTGGGGGTTTATTTCAAGAGAGCTTGGTCAATTTATTTGGAGAATGTCATGGGTATCCTTATAGGGAATGCATTGAATCTGTATAAACTTCTACAGAGTATTACCATTTGACAATTTTAATTCTCTCAATTTACGAGGTATCCATTTCCTTTTGTCCTCTTATTTCTTGAAGCAGCATTTTGTAGTTTTCTTTGTACAGGTTTTGCATTATAGTTAAAATAATTCCTAGGTATCTATTTTATAGCATAATTGTGAATGGGGTCATTTTGCTATTATCCCTTTCTTCTCTTTCATTATTTGTATATAAGAAAGCCATTTACTTTTGTGTATTGATTTTGTAACCTGCCACTCTACTATAGATATCATTGTTTCTAGGAGCATTTTGGTTGAGAGTTTTTTAGCTAGGGTTTTGGTAGAGAGTTTTTTAACTAGTGTTTTAGCTAGGGTTTCTAGGTATAATATCATATTGTCTGCAAATAGTGATAACTTGATTTCTTCCTTGCCTCTCTGGATGCTCTTAATGCCATTTTGTTCTCTGATTATTATGGCAAGTACTTCCAGTAACTGTATTGAATAGAAGTGGTGAGAATAGGCAAGATTGTCTTGCTCCCAATCTTAGGGGAAGGTTTTCAGTTTTTTCCCCATTGATACTTGTTGTGGACTTTTGGAAGATGATTTTGACTATATTGAAGAAGGTTCCTTCAACTCCCATTATATGGAGAGTTTTTATCATGAATGGCTGATGGATCTTGTCAAATCATCTATTGATATGATCATATGGTTTTTATTTTTCTCTATTGATGTGATGTATTATGTTAATCAACTTGTGAATGTTGTGCCATTATTGCATTTTAGGGATGAATCACACTTGGTTAGATGTATATATATTTTTTGAGTTCTGTTTGCTAGTATTTTGTTGAAGATCTTAGCATCTGTGTTCATCAGGGAGATTCATCTGTAGTTTTCTATATTGTGATGTTTCTGCCTCCCTTTGGTATCAGGGTAATATGGGCCTCATAGAAGCTACTTGGGAATGTTTCTGTTTCTTGTATTTCCTGGAGGAGCTTGAAAGGACTGGTGGTAGGTCTCTTTAAATGTTTGGAAGAATTCATTAGTGAGTCCTTCTGGGCCTGTGCTTTGTGTTTGGGCAGAATTTTAATTACTGTTTTGATTTCCTCTATGATAATAGGCTTATTCAGGTATTCCAGATTCCAGATATTCTTTTTTCAGCTTTGGGAGGATATACAATTCAGGAATTTGTCCATTTCTTTCAGGTTCTCTTGTTTCTTGATACACATACTCTCCAAGAAATCTCTGATGATCTTTTGAATTTCTGTGGTTTCTGTTATGATGTCCCTCTTTTCATTTCTGATGCTATTTTGCAAGTGGTTTGTCGATCTTGTTTACTTTTTTCAAAGAACAACCTCTTGGTTTCATTAATCTTTTGGATTTTTTTTTGATTCAGCTCATTTATTTCTGCTTTTTTTTTTTTTTATGTTTTTCTTTGTGCCTGAGTTAGGTTCCTTTTGTTGGTCTTTTTCTAAGATTTTGAGCTGTGAAATCCAGTTATTTATGTATGCACTTTCATCTTTCCTGATGATTGCTTGCTGAGGTATGAACTTTCCTCTTAACAACCCTTTCACTGTATCTGACAAGTTCTGTTGTTCATGTCTTCATTTTCATTGTTTTCAGAACCTTTGGATTTCCTCTTTGATTTCTTCTATGGCCCACTGGTTATTCAGCAGTGAGCTGTTCAGTTTTTAGATGTTTGGTTTGCCTCTCTGTTTCTGTGTTTGGTTAACTTCCATTTTCAGTGCATCATGATCTGAAAAAAAATGGTTGAAATTATTTCTATCTTAATTTTATTCAGGCACATGGTTCAGCACGTGATCTATCTTTGAGAATGTTCCATATGCACTGGAGAAAATGTATATTCAGCTTTTTGGGGATGAAAAGCCCTGTGTATATCAATCAGCCTCACTGGGTGAGGAGCAGAAACAAAAAAAAAATCAAAACCAGAAAATAATGTGGATTATCCAACATCGTAAAAGTGGGCAAGATCTGTAGAAAGCTATATTTAATACATGAGAAAATAGAACTGAATGAATAGTATACCTGAAAACATTTGAGTTCATTGAGATCCTTAGGTATAAATTACAGAAAAAAAAAACACTGAAATTCAAGGGGCAGGATGAGATACCATGTTTTGTGAGGTCCTTGCCTTTGCAAGCAGCTGATCCAAGATGATATCCAGCACTCTATATGATTCCCAAGCCTCTTGAGGAGTGATTTTTGAAATTAGAACCAGGAGTAGTCCTGAGTACAGCTGACTTGCCCCCAAGAAACAAAAAATAAACACTGAGGTTTAAGACAGTTTAATAATATTATTAATAAATAATAGCTATTAATATCTATACATTCTGATTAATATCTATACATTCTGATTAGTGTTCTAAAACTAAGTGAAGCAACTTAATTTAGTAACAATTGTCAGTGCATGATGTTGTTCTATGCAATAGTTCATTCAATGAATAATTTTTAGCTGCTTACTATAATAAGTTCTGAGGCTGGACAATGAGGACTCAAAGTCTCTTTATTGTAATCATTACGTTAATGAGAAAAGATAAACTCTATCCAAGTAAAGCAATCAAAAGTACTATGCTACATAGAGGGATGGATATTTGTGCTTTGAAAACTAGGTAGATTTATGTTGATAGAGTTACAAAAGAAGAAAGCATTTTATGTAGCCTTTCCAACAAAATGTCTCTGCAGCATGATAAGTAAGAAAGGAAGGAAAGAATGGTGTGACTATTCAATGGGACTATTCAAATACAGGGCTGCCCAGTATTTGAACTGGGCAGAAGTGCCTTTAGATCACTCAAGCATGGTGAAGAGAGTGAACAAGAATAAGCAAGATATAAGAGACAAGTTTTATGTACAGGAGTTGATAAGCAGCTAAAACATAGCAATGAGATAGAATTTTACTTTTATGAGATAGGATACAAGATACATTTTTAGAAATTAAAAGCATATATGTTTGGACAAGAAACTTTTGGAAGAGAATGAATACAAAAAAGATAAGTCTGAGATATGAATACTTGGTTATAATCTGATTCTAGTTTTATAAGATTATAAATAATATATAATATGAATAATATAACAGCTAAAATTGTTATGAAATATTAATATTTTGTGATTTTCAATTATTGCAATATTCCCCTCATCCTTCTGTCCTAGTATTATAAAGAAAATCATATGCTCAAATTGGAGATACTTGTAGCTAAGCCCACAAAAAATTAATGCTTAAGCTAACTGTGGTTTCAAGCGTTTATTAGTTACAACACCCTCGTCAGGAATTTAGCTTCAAATGGTTATTGTGGTACCTTCTTTTTTTATTCTTTTTTCTTTTTTTTTTTTCTCTTTGGATCACACCCAGCGACGCTCAGGGGTTACTCCTGGCTTTTTGCTCAGGAGTTACTCAGGGAGGAGGTCAGGGAACCATATGGGATGCCAAGGATCCGAACCCAGGTTGCCAGCGTGCAAGGCAAACAAACACCCTACCCACTCTCGTATCGTCCCAGACCCTATTGAAGTATTTTCTGTCCAGTCCCAGTAGTATTGCTGCTTTCATTCCTCAAAATAAAATGGTATGCCCTGCCACCAGATCTTTATTTCACTGCCTGTGGGCAGGCTAACACATACTAAAATACTTCTGTTTTTCCCTTCTCTTTCCTTCCTCCTGTTTTCATTTTGAATATCCCTTTTTTTTGTTGTTGTTGTTTTGCTTTTTTGGGTCACACCCGGCAATGCTCAGGGATTTCTCCTGGCTCTGCACTCAGGAATCACTCCCAGCGGTGCTTGGGGGACCATATGGGATGCTGGGGATCCAACCAGGGCTAAATAGCCCTTTGGAATACATTTTACCTGCTAGATGAGGTGCCAGTGAGTTAATGAAAGTCTAATCTATTTTTTAAAACAAATTTAGTTGGGTTTTTGTTCCTGTTATTGTTCTTTTTGTGTGCTGTACTTTAACACAGGTGAGCGAAGCAGCCTTGCCAGTCTTCTCAATTACACTTTGCAGATATGAAAAACAGTACAGATATAGATGGAACGATGTCTCCAACTTCTTGTGAAGAACAAGGACATGAAGTCAGAAAGTCTGCGTCAAAATTCTCTTTTATTCTAATCAGCTTCTACAGGTCCTAAGTCCCTTCTCAGCCCTACTTTCTCTAAGACTGCCAAAACTCCTCCTGTATATTGTCTTAGTCTTCTTTCTGTTGCCCTAAGAGGAAGTCAAATGAAGAGTATGACTGTAAATGGGAACCTCTAATGTAAAGTGGGGGCTGAATGGAATGTATATACGTTTATGTATATGCTTTTATACTACACTTTTAGGGAATGGAAGAAGTTTCGGTGGAATGCAAGTATTAAGGATTCCCATTAAAAAACCAAACTCAAATAGATCATCCCTTTCAGGTTATTATGAGGAATCCCACTAAGCTTCTCCAGCACTAGCTTACACTGAATTGATATGATAGAGCAGCATGACTGTTCCTAGTGCTGAAACTTGCAGAGGAGCAGTTTATACAGTCATGTTTTTTGTGCAGTTCTGACATTTCAAATTTATGTAAATATAAAGCGTAGACCCTCAGTTTATGATAAAACAAAATTAGACTACATATTCTTATTAACTAAAAATATGTAGTATATGTTCACATGAAACTTCAAATTCTATTTCTTGTCTAAAATATCCTAAATGTATCAATAACTCATAATAAAATAGCCCCAGCATAATTAATCAGCATCTTTGACTTGACATTAATATTTAGTTTATTAGAAACTATGTTTTTGAGTCTTCTATGTAGTTACCTAAAATAATGTATAATTGTAATATAGAGGGTAAGCCAAATTTTTTTCTTGACACGAGGATGATGTAAAAATGTGATCATTATATCGTAAATGATTTAGCTGAATAAAAATTCATGAGATAAATGTGTTTTGGGGACTGGAGCGATAGCACAGCGGGTAGGGCATTTGTCTTGAATATGGCTGACCCAGATTCAATCAGCGGCATCCCATATTGTCCTCCGAGGACCATCTGGAGTAATTCCTGACTGCAGAGCCAGGAGTAACCCGCAGCATCAATGGGTGTGACCCCTTCAAGAAACTATGCGGTGTTAACCAATAAATTAAATAGATCATCAAATAAGTTATAATTTGTGTTAAAACTAATACTTTTCTCAAATCAAAGAAAGTAGGATGAAGCATTTTAAAAATACTGAGTGTTATACTTATGAAATATTCTAATAACTCATCATTTTCAAATACAATAATTATCTTAATACAGCAACTCTGAAATATTAATGTATATCTAATGTAATTATGTAATATTTACATAATTACTATAGGATAAATTTATATATGATAAATAAATTGACACTAATATATGAATATTTATATATACTTTGTTTTTTGGAATGAATGACTAAACATACTCTGTAAATTTGAAGGTAGTAATTAAACATCACTCTCATACTCACCACTTGAAATCAAAACAAATATGAAGTTAAAAAATCTCAGATTTATAAAATATACAGCTAATCACAGTTACTATGTTTATTTCATTTTTGTCTATTTACATATAGGTTCATTAAAACAAGATTGATACTTTGATTTTATAAAACCTAAGAGACAATTTTGGCAAAAAAAATAACAAAAAATGAATTGCCTGTGAATGGTAAGAGATTTTTTAAATTAACTTTATTATACACCATTAGATAAACAGTTACAAAGAGGTCCCTGATTGGGTTCCAGCACCCATCCCTTCACAAGTGCACATTTCCGACAACCAATGTTCGCAATTTCCTTCCCCTCCCCAAGCCAAACTCTATAGCAGAAACTTTTCCTCTTCTCTCTCTCTCTCTCTGTCTGTCTCTGTCTCTCTGATCTTTTTACACATTGTGGCTTGCCAAATATACATTTAGTAGTTATTATGTATATCCCTTTGCCTACATTCAATGATCAGTTATAGTCTGGCTGTCAGAAAAATTATATCATTAAGCTTGCCTAAAAATGGATGGAAACGGAGATTATCATGCTTAATGAAATTAGTCAGAAGACAAAGGACAGATATAGAATGGTAAGAGTTTTTTTATTGTTTTCTTAGATCTTAAGTGTCAGCAAACAATTTAAAAATATAGTTTGGATGGAATCATTTTCAATGTCAGCTAAATTTAAAGAAAACAAATTTTAATTTTAACGGTATTCAGTATGATAATCTAAAGTATCTATGCACTTATTTTACAATAGGATCTGTTGTCTATTCATTAGGAATTAAGGAAAAGAGTCTTTAAGAGTACAATTGCCCTCTGTAGTGGGTAAATTATGCTCATAGCATGCCTAATACAATTACAATATTTTTCATTAAATGCACTGGCCATTTAGAGAAAGAACTGCAAAAAAGTGGTTGTATAGGGTTTTTTTTTATCATAAAAATACCTGCTAAGGGACCAGAGTGATAGTCCAGTGGATAGGGCATTTGCCTTGTAAACAGCCTACTGGGCTTGATCCCAGACATCCCAGGAGCAATTCCTGAGTGCAGAGCCAGGAGTGACCCTTGAGCATTGCCAGGTGTGACTCCCCAAAACAAGCAAGCTAACAAAAAAATACCTGCTAAGAATTACCTTCTAACATATATGAAATAAATTGCATTTGTAGGAAAAATATTTACAGTAAATGTTTTAAAGGCATGCATCTAGAGTTTAAGAGACATTTACACATTAAAGAAGTGATACCCATCCAGTACCAATGTCTATAATAATTTTACTTCTCTTAATATTTGTCTGTTTAAAATTAGTTATAAGTATATTGGTTTCAGGTATCCTGAAGTTTCTAAAACTGCAAAAAAATTTCTGAACTGGCCTTTCTTTCATTGCTAATGTCGGCATCAATGCTTTTGAACCTTAATTTGAATTAGAATGCTGTAGTTTCTCTGATGGATGTAAATGCTAACAAAGTAGGCATCTTTAAAGTTTGAGATACTGTGTTTCTAAAAATTTGGTGCAATTTGATGATGAAATTTTGATGTCAAGAGTCAGAGATGAAATATGGTTCACTTATCATTACTACATGCCTTCAAATCTCACTACTCAGTTCTACCTTCACTATACAATGTCAATTAGGGAAGAAAGGACTGTGGATATTTTGCTGGCAATGGTGGCTATAATTCTGTTCAAAATACTGGCATCCTCTGATGACTGGATAAAGAAACTTTGGTACATCTACACAATGGAATACTATGCAGCTGTTAGGAAAAATGAAGTTATGAAATTTGCCTATAAATGGATGGACATGGAAAGGATCATGTTGAGTGAGATTAGTCGGAAGAAAAGAAAGAGATATAGAATGACTGCATTTATTTTCATGACATAAATATAAATATATATACATATATACATATTATGATATCAAAATATAATGTCAGGCGAAACATGGATCAGGAGGTCCTACAAAAAGTGGAAATTACAACAAATGTGTTTAGGTAAGACAGAGAAGGGAACATGTGCGAATAAATGTCGAAAGGACTAATACCAACCTAGAATGTGTGTGCGGCGTGTGTGCATGTGTATGTGTGTATTTCTTTTTGAAAGAAATAGGTCCAGATGGTCATATTGCTTTCAATGAGCCAGGATCCAGTTTAGTTTCAAGGACGAGATTAAAGACTCTAGCAATGGACACCATTTTGGCTAATGCTAAATATTTTGACGGAGATTTGTCGAAGGTGCCTGCTATGGCTCTAACAGTTGGTGTGGGGGCAGTAATGGATGCCAGAGAAGTAAGAATTAAATGTTCTTTGATTTTCCCCCTTTGGTGTCTGTTGATTTCAGGGAAATTAATGCTCTGAATTGTGATTTGTGTATCTTACTCATAATAGAACTTACTTTCTAAGTTCATAACCCCTTCCATACTTCTAAGTTTGTAACCCCTTCCATTCACTGAAATATTTAAATATAATATTCAGCTGACTTTGGAAATCTAAGTCATAACTCCTCTGTGGGGGTGGGGGTTATTGCTTCAAATACCTATTTCTACCCTGTAGCTGGAGGCCCAGGAATATAATAGTTTTTGTGATCCATCTTTGTTGGTTTGGTTTGGTCTGGTTTTTTGAGCCACAACTAGTTGTGCTGAAGGCTTAATCTTGGTTTGGGCATCACTCTTCATGGTGGTTGGGGGAACTGTGTGCAGTGCTGGGGTCAGCCACATGCAAGGTGAGCATCCCACTAGCTGTACATACCATCTCTCCAGTCCTGGTCCATTTTTTTTTGTAAATGATAGTTTGAGAAGACTACTGGGACAGAGAGGCAGTGCCAGCTAAGTCTAAAGCACTTTTTGGAATTAATGTAGGGTTGGATATTTTCTAAATTTTTTAAACCCTGCCAAATACTTGCATTTTAAACTGGAAGCATTTTCCTTCCTTGAAAAATAACAATAACTTAAAGTCGTCTTGTGATTTAAATTAAAGTGAGTATAAACAGGAAGATGATGACTACAAGAGTATGCCACCCGCATGGCAGAGCCTGGCAAGCTACCCGTGTCGTATTTGATATGTCAAATACCAGTAACAATTATAGAACTCATTCCCATGACCTGATGGAATGGTTTGAGGCTCTTTATGTTCCTGGAGCAAGTAGGTGCCCTTGGCTTCTACTAGCATGAGACCGACATATGGAGATGTTGCTGGTGCCCACTTGAGCAAATCGATGATGAACGGGAAGACAGACAGTGATAAACAGGATGACAGGTTCTGATGAAAGTATAGACAAGGTACAGCAACTGATCTTGGCAGCAGCATAATTGGCCTTGAATAGCACAAATAGAATTGCTATTCAAATCGAGTTTTTTTCCTAAAAACTACTTCTATCTAAATTTTTAAAGTATCCTTTGATGCTGAATTACACAGCAAAGAATAATAATAATATTGCTATTATTATTATTTGCTCTATTAGAGACACACCCAGCAGTGCTCACGGATCTCTTCTGGCAGGGCTCCCATGTCGGCTGTATGCAAGACAAGCACCATAGCCTCTGTATGGCTATCTGGCCACTCTAAAGTCTTTTCCGTGCATCAGCGTTAAATGTGCTTCCAGGCATTTTGATATATTAACATAGTAATACACAAGAAGGTACACTATACCCGACCACAGAGCATTAAATACAGGCCAAAAATGCACATGATGGCCTCTAAGTGTATATACTGCAATCCACAATATGTAAGAGAAGGAAAAGAGAGAGAGGAAAAGAGAAAAGAGATAAAGAACCTACCATGGAGGCAGGCTATGGGAGGGGGAGGGAATTGGGGACATTGGTGGTGGGAAATGGGCACTGGTAGAGGGCGGAGTGCTGGAACATATGTGACCGAAACCTCCAAACATGAAAAATGTTGTAATTGTATATCTCATGGTGGTATAATAAAATATTTTTTAAAAAATACTGTCTTTCTCGTCACAACTCCATCCAGCAGACCAGTCTATCACAGCATGGATCATCAACACCCACTCTGCAACAGGTTCTTTTTTTCAATCTGGCCCAGGTATGCTGAACCAGAGACTCTCAGACATGGGGCAGAGCTGCTACTTGCTCTCCCTGTGACCAGCCACTCATGAGGCACCCGGGAGTCATGGCGGGTTCTAGCCCTGGCCTGCCACTCCAGCAGAGCCTCACAAGCCAGATGACCCCCCTACTCCATGGGGGCCACGATTTTCCACATCCGGACTTCCCTCTTGTCAAAACTCCACCCAGCAGACCAGACCATAACAGCCCGGCTAACGCAGCTTCTAGCGGTCACAAGGTTCATCAATAATTGCTTTATTTAGAGGTTACTACAAGAGTATGCCACCCGCAGCGGCAAGCCTGGCAAGCTGCTCGTGTCGTATTTGATATGCCAAATACCAGTAACATTTATATTAGATCATTCCCATGACCAGATATAATGGTTTGAGGCTCTTTATGTTCCTGGAGCAAGCGTATGCCTTTGGGCTATACTAGCTTGAGACAGTACATATGGAGATATTACTGGTGCCCGCTTTAGCAAATAGATGATCAACGGGAAGATAGTGATAGTGACTGTCTTCAAAGGTATTTCCTTATATTTGAATCAGTTAATTAAAACAGTTTAATCTTTCACAATATGCTAAGTTGCATTTTGGGAACTATTGTTAAAGCCATGAATAATCTATGATAGTGATCTATAAATAATAATTTCAGATATTTAATAGACTGCATATTATATTGGTCAGGGCAAAAGTGATGTGTTCCCAAGATTTTTATTAATAAATGTGATTTAGTGTGAAACATATTCACAATATTTAACAATTATTAATTTGTTAGAGCTGCTACTGACTGTCCCTCTGACCAGCCGCTCACAGGCGCCGGGGAGGGATGGTGGGTTCTAGCCCTGGCCCACCACCCTAGCAGAGCCTCACAACAAGCCAGACGACCCCCCACTCCATTAGGGCCTCCATTTTCCACATCTGGACTTCTCTCTCGTCAGACCTTCACCCAGCAGACCAGCCTATCAGCGCCCAGCTCATCGAGTTCTACCCTGCAGCAGTCTTTCTTAAATCTGGCTCAGGTATGCCAGTCCAGAGACTTCGCAGACATGGGGGCAGAGCTGCTACTGACTCTCCCTGTGAAGAGCCGCTCACGAGGCGCCCGGGAGGGATGGTGGGTTCTAGCCCTGGCCCACCACCCCAGCAGAGCCTAGCAACAAGCCAGACGACCCCCCCCACTCCATGAGGGCCGCCATTTTCCACATCCCGACTTCTCTCTCGTCAGACCTCCACCCAGCAGACCAGCCTATCAGTGCCCAGCTCACGTGGCTGCTTGCGGCTGCGCAGTTCATCAATAAATGCTGGACTTAGAGATGCCAAAGAGTATGCTACCTGCATGGCAGAGCCTGGCAAGCTACCCGTGTTGTATTTCATATATATGCCAAATACCAGTAACAATTATAGACCTCATTCGAATGTATTGAGGCTCTTTATGTTCCTGGAGCAAGCAGATGCCATTGGGCTCTACTAGCATGAGACAGGACATATAGAGATGTTACTGGGGCGTGCTCGAGCAAATCGATGATGAACGGGAAGACAGTGACAGACAGTGATATATTTAACACTTTTATGTGAGACAACTGTCTATATTTTCAATTTCAGTGAAATTTAATTTGAATCAACAGCTCTTTTCATAGAATAATCACATCTATGTATTAAAATTTGATACAGTTGCAGTCTTTATGCAATTTTTGGCAAAAAAAAATTTTGGTCTGTTTTTTATCTACACTTGCCTGTACTTACGCCTGGCTTTGCACAGAGATCACTTCTAACATTGCACAGAAACCAGACAAAATAATGGTTATTGAACTTGTGTTAACCACATGCAAAGCAAGCCCCTTATCTTCCATAATATTTTTCCATTCTAGTTAAATATGTCACTATACTTTATTTCCGTTGTTCATTGATTTGCTTGGCGGATGCTAGTAACATCTCCACTAGTTGGAAATATGGTCCATTATTGGTACTGTTTTTGGCATATTAATACACCACGGGTAGTTTTCCAGGCTCTGTCGTGGCTCTGGGTTCATCCAAGGGGTCCCAGACTTTTTCTATGTCAGACCATCAACCAACCAGGTCAGGCAGGGCAGAGCCCTGGGTGTGGACAAGCCTGTCTCCTGTCTGCCACCTGCCAACGCATCCAGACACTGCAGCCACACCTGCAACACCTCGAGGGGCAGTAGTTAAATATATAATTCAGAAATTTTATTCCTCTGTAGCTTAGGAAAAAAACAATAACATAACTTTGCTAAGATATGTCTGAGAGTTGTTTACAGAATTATTAAGTTGAAGGTGTTCAAAACAGGCATTCACAGTAGCTGCCACTTTGACATGTGTCTGAAATAGATTGAAACCCCAGAGAGTCAAATGGAATTTAATAGTCTCTATTAAAATTAATAGTGTCTATGACCTGGAAGATCATAAACAGATACCTTATTCAGTATTAAGATGATTGATTCTCCCTGGGGGGAGAATCAGAAAAGAAGAAAAGGCCATCACAAACAGTCTGACTTCGCAACTTAAGATCTTAGAGAGTGATCAACAAAAGGAGCCCAACCCAAACAGAAAGAAATAAATAATAAAACTAGAGCAGAAATCAATGAGATGGAATGTCAAAAAAATCCAGAAGATCAACGAAACCAAAAGCTGGTTCTTTGAAAAATAAACAAGATTGACAAACCACTTGCAAGACTTGTAAGAAAAGGAAAATTGAGAACCCAAATAAATAGAATCAGGAATGAAAATGGGGACATTACAACAGAAACCACGGAAATTCAAAAGATCATCACAGATTACTATGAGAACCTGTATGCTACGAAACAAGAGAACCTAAAAGAAATGGACAAATTCCTGAATTCCTATAGCCACCCAAGTCTACAACAAGAAGATTTGGAATACCTCAACAAACCTATCTCCATCAAGGAGATGGAATCGGTAATCAAAAGTCTCCCCAAACACAAAAGCCCAGGTCCAGATGGATTCACCAGTGAATTCTACCAAACCTTTAAAGAGGACGTACTCCCAATTCTTTTCAAGCTCTTCTGGCAAATTCAAGAAGCAGAAACACTCCCAAATAGCTTTTACGAGGCACATATCAACCTGATACCCAAAGCAGACAGAGATGTCACAAAAAAAGGAAAACTACAGACCAATCTCCCTGATGAACACAGATGCTAAGATCTTCAACAAAATACTAGCAAATAGAATCCAAAGAGTCATTAAAAAAGATTATATATCATGACCAATTGGGATTCATCCCAGGAATGCAAGGAAGTGTCAACATCCGCTAGTCAATCAACATAATACATCATCACAATCATGATCACGATCTTCCCGGTTCATCATCTAATTGCTAGAGAGGGCACCAGTAATATCTCCATGTGTCCTGACTCATGTCAGTAGAGCCAAGGGCATCGGCTTGCCATAGGAACATAAAGAGCCTCAAACCATTATATTAGGTCATGGGAATGACCTAATATAATTGTTAGTGGTATTTGGCATATCAAATACAACACGAGCAGCTTGCCAGGCTTGCCG
>JAJIBD010011601.1:0-18237 GCA_021461705.1 Cryptotis parvus | reverse complement strand
CAAACTTCCTTTCCAGTTCAACTTCTATTATTTTTTGGGGAGGCTGTGGTTGGTGATGGTGGTGAGGAGAAGTTAATGCCAGGCTCTATCTGGAGCTTCATCTCAGGTTCTTCTGTTCTTCTTCCGGAGGTTTTCTTTTCCCATGTAAGTGATCTATCAAGAAAAAAAAACATGGTTCATCTATTTAACTAATTAAAATTTTTTTATTACGCCACCGTATCACTGTATCACTGTCTTCCCGGTTCATCATCGATTTGCTCGAGCGGGCACCAGTAACATCTCCATATGTCCTGTCTCATGCAAGTAGAGCCCAAGGGCACCTGCTTGCTCCAGGAACATAAAGAGCCTCAAACCATTCCATCAGGTCATGGGAATGAGGTCTATAATTGTTACTGGTATCTGGCATATCAAATACGACACGGGTAGCTTGCCAGGCTCTGCCGTGCGGGTAGCATACTCTTGTAGTCATCTCAAAATCCAGCATTTACTGATAAACCGCTCGGCTGCTGGTCTGCTGGGTGGAGTGCTGACGAGGGGGAATCTGGATGTGGAAAATGGAGGCCCTATGGAGTGGGGGGGTCGTCTGGCTTGTTGTGAGGCTCTGCTGGGGTGGCATGCCAGGGCTAGAACCCTGCCATCCCTCCCGGATGCCTCATGAGTGACTAAGCACAGGGAGAGCCGGTAGCAGCTCTGCCCCCATGTCTGTCTCTGGATCAGCATACCTGGGCCGGATTAAAAAAGACTGCAGCAGGGGTGAATCTCGATGAGACAGGCTGTGATAGGCTGGTCTGCTGGGTGGAGTTCTGACGAGGGGAAGTCCGGGTGTGGAAAATGGTGGCCCTGGGCACCTCCATGAGCTGCTGGGCACAGGAAGAGCCAGTAGCAGCTCTGCCCCATGTCTGTCTCAGAACTTATTATTACACCACCATGCGATACATAATTACAAAAATGTTCATATTTGGGTTTCAGTCATACATTATTCTAGCATCTGCCCCTCCACCAGTGCCTATTCCCACCACTAATGGCCCCAAATTCCCTCCCCCCCCACAGCCTGCCTTTATAGTGGGCACTTTTCCTTTTCATCTCTCTCTCTTTCTCTCTCTCTCATACATTGTGGCTTGTCCTGCAGACATTTACGGATTATCGTGTAAATCCCTTTGTGTACACTCAATGCTTAGTTCTAGTCTGGTGTTAATATTTCACTTCACTTGATCACTTGATCAATTGACATCCCGTTATTCATCAGTTTGCTCGAGTGGGCGCCAGTAATATTTCCATTTGATCCTATCACGTGCCAGTGTAGCCCAATGGCATCTGATTGCTTCAGGAATACAAAGAGCCTCAAACCGTTCATTCAGTGTCTTGAAGAAGAAGTCTGACCCTCTTGTAGGTGGGCAGCCACGTGATCTTTTGATATCCCTGGAATCCAGTCGGTAATGGCTCTAGTCCAGCGGTTGTCTACAAATCACATTACATGTCCAGCCCATCTGATTTTCGAAGCCTTGGCAAACGAGACAGTGTCCCTGACTCTAGAACAGCGATGGAGGTTGGAACTTTGAATTCCTTCTTTCACTTGAGTGAAGTGTGACATTCCAAGCATAGCTCTTTCGATTCCTCTCTGGGAGACCCAAATAGGATTCTCATCCTGCTTTCGTAGGGCCCAGGTCTCTGAGGCATATGTTAATGCAGGGAGAATGGTGGAGTCAAAGAGATGTGCCCAGAGCTGGAGGTTCTTTGTCTTTTTAGCTATTGCTTCTATGCTTTTGAAGGCATTCCATGCTGCTCTCTTCCTCCTGCACAGCTCAGGTTTTAGGTCATTCATCATGTTGACTTCTTGACCTAGGTACACATAACTGCTGCATTCAGAGATGTTTGTTCCATTGAGAGTGAATGGGGCCTCTGGAACTAGTTCATTTTTCATGAACATAGTTTTGCTGAGATTCAGCTGTAGACATATCTTTCCACATTCTCAGTCAAAGTCATGCAGCATTTGTGCTGCTTGGCTAATGTTTGGTGTTATTAGAACAATGTCATCAGCAAAGCGGAGGTGGTTTAGTTGCTGACCATCTATCTTAACTCCCATTCCTTCCCATTCTAATTGTTGCATGATGCTCTTGAGGGTGGTGCTGAAGAGTTTTGGTGAAATGGTATCACCCTGCCTAACTCCTCTTTTGACATCGATGATCACTTCTTTGTAGAATAGTGAGATCCTCGTGGTGAATCCGTAATACAGCTCACGAAGGATCTTGATGTATTGGGTTTGAACATCCTGTTTGGCTAGGGCTTCGATGACCGCTTCAGTCTCCACAGAATCAAAGGCTTTCTTAAATCAATGAACATGAGACAGAGTGGCATCTTGTACTACCTACAAACCTCAATGAGCTTGGTTATCATATGGATATGGTAGATTGTGCTGAATCCTTTTCAGAAGCCAGCTTGCTCGCATGGTTGTTTTTCATCTACTGTTCTGCCAATCCTGTTCAGGATGACTCGAGTGACCAGCTTGTAGATGACGGACAACAGGCAGATGGGGCGTAAAGTTGCCCAGCAACTATCACAGCAGTTACACATTCTTTTCTCTCTCTCCTGATGCAGCAGTTACATATTTTTTTCCAACTCATTTAGTATTTAATAACTGTTGGGGTTTAAGAAGGAAGAGGAGGGGGAGTGGCACCTCAGGCCTTAGGGACCCCCTGTGCACTTTCCATTGCCCTCACAGTACTTGGGTCAGGGATAACCGAAGCAGCAGATGTAGGGGTCTATCTGGGTCCCCAACAGTACTCACAATCCATTAAGGTCCCTGACCTGTGTCTGGGTCCTACGACTGTTCCTCCCGACCTGTTGATGGATAAAGGAACAAGACCATAGGCTCTTGAAGCTCTTTTTTTTTTATTAATTTTTATTAATTTTTATTATTTTTTAAAATTTTTTGCTTTTTTGGGTCACACCCTGCAATGCTCAGGGGTTTCTCCTGGCTCTGCACTCAGGAATTACTCCTGGCGGTGCTCAGGGGACCATATGGGATCCCGGGGGTCGAACCCGGGCCGGCACTGGCTGGGCCTGCAAGGCAAACACCCTACCCGCTGGGCTATTGCTCCGGCCCAAGCTCTTTTTTTAAAATCTGTTTTCTCTCACTCCTCACTCCACCTCGATGTAGGAATTCTCTTCAGGGACCTCTGCTCTCTCCCCGGGAGGTTCTCTAGTGGGCTCCTCTCTACAGGGTCTCTCTTCAGGACATATTTCTTCAGGGCAGCTCTTTTAGGTCCCTCTCAGGACTTTTTTTTTTTTCAGGACCTCTCTTCTCAGGTCCTCTCTATTCAGGGCTTCTCTCTCTTTAGGGCTTCCCTTCTCTTTTCCTTCTCTCTTATTCTATTTTCTGTCTCTGTTTCTCTATTTCACTGTTTATCTGTTTCTATATTTATTTTTCTTTTTCTGTCTCTATTTGTTTTCTTCTTTTTTTTTTTTGCTTTTTTTTTTTTGGGGGGGTCACACCAGGCGATGCTCAGGGGTTACTCCTGGCTCTTCACTCAGGAATTACTCCTTGGCGGTGCTCAGGGGACCATATGGGATGCTGGGGAACGAACCTGGGTGGACTGCGTGCAAGGCAAACACCCTCCCTGCTGTGCTATCGCTCCAGCCCCTCTGTCTCTATTTCTATTTGTTTCTCTGATTTTTAAGTCTCTTCTCTTCTTCTTTTAGTCCTCTCTTTTCAGGACCTTTCTCTGTCAGGCTGGCCCTCTTGGTCCTCTTGTCCTGTGGCCGGGTAGCCCTGTAGCCCTGTGACCTTGCTGTTGGACCTTGGGCTCAGGCACCAGGCCCTGTAGCTCTGATGCTGGCTCTTGGGTCTAGACACCAGGAGTAGCTTCTCTCCCCCTATTGCTGGCCCTCTGGTCCAGGCACCAGCAGCCCCATGGCCCTTGTGCTGGTCTTCTGGCCTAAGCACCAGGGGATGCAGCTCTCTCACTCTGGAAGCTCCTAGATACTGTCTGGGGGCCTCTATTTATAACCTCAGGCCAGGTTCAGAATCCTGGCCTTGTAACTGTCTTAACTGTCACCTTACAAGGAGTTATCCTACAAATAATTATGGCTTTTATTTTAACCATTTTAATTTTTTAATTTTAATTATTTTCTAAATAATTAGAGGTTTGGGGCCGGAGCGATAGCCCAGTGGGTAGGGCGTTTGCCTTGCACGTGGCCGGCCTGTGCCGGCCTGGGTTCAATCCCCGGCATCCCATATGGTCCCCCGAGCACCGCCAGGAGTAATTCCTGAGTGCAGAGCCAGGAGTAACCCCTGAGCACTGCCGGGTGTGACCCAAAAAGCAAAAAAAAAAAAAAAATTAGAGGTTTGAAAAATAGGTGAAACTTCTGTATTTTTTTCACTCATTGAGCTTGATGGTCTTCTATGCAACTTTTCCACCAGATGTTCGTGATTCTTCTGGCTGATAGTTCTATGAAATTTGAGGCGTCCAAATTCCATAAGTGGATGCACAGGCCAGGCGCTATGGAGCTGGAATAATTTAGTGTCTTGGCAGCTTGATGAGATTCAGTTGTGGAGTTGGGCTCTTTCTATGTTGGGTGTGTCTTTGGGCTGCTGTGCTTTCAGGCAGAAAGGGGAGTCTGCTCACCTCCATTCCAAGAAGGCCTCAGAGTTTTTCAGTCAGACCAGTATACCTGGGAAGATTTGATTTTGTGTCATGTTCTGGGGGGGGGGGGGGGGGGGGGGGGGGGGGGTGTCACATTTTTGGATTAGTTGTAGAGCTGGGCCATTTCTCTGCAGGCAAGATGGTGGGTGTGGGTGGGATCTGCTGGTTTTTCCGGTGGCAGGGGGGGGTGGGGAGATATGCTTGCTCCCATTCTGAGAAACACCCCAGAGGTTTTAGCCCATAGACTGGTACCACCTGGGATGATTCAGCTGCTTGGTGTTCTTTTTTTTTTTTTATTTTTGGGGCATGCCCAATGATGCTTAGGGATTACTCCTGGCTCTGTACTCAGAACTTACTCCTGGCACTGTGTAGGGAGTATGGGATACAAGCGATCAAATTTGCACTGGGTGTGTGCAAGGCAAGCAGGCAGGTCAGCCACCTGCTATAATCATTCTTTTAGGGATTACTTGTGGATTTGGACAGTTTCTATGTAGAGGGTGTTGGGTGCAGATGAGAGTTGCTGTGCCCTTTAGTCCCATTTTTTTTTTTTTTAGGTGTGTGGGCTTGCTTTTTTTCATTTTTACATTACAAAGATATACAATTAAAAAGTTCATATTTGGATTTTGGTCATACAGTGTTCCAGCACCCATCCCTCCACCAGTGCCCATCTCCCACCACCAACGTCCCTGGTTCCCTCCCCCTCCCCCAGCCCTCCTCCATGGCAGGTTCTTTATTTCTTTCCCTTTCTCTCTCTTTCTCTAGTTCCATTGTTAACTGAACTTTTCACATTCTTCAAAGCAGAGTAACTAGCAGGGGGTGCTGAAGTCTGCTGATTTCATTGATTAGCTTCCTAGAAATCTGAGGTCTCCCAGTTGCATGCATCACCGTTTTGCAATAAACTGTCCCTGCTCCCCTCCAGCTTCTCTTCAGATCCTGAATATTCTTTTTTTCCCAAAATTTTAAATTTTATTTTGGATCTGCCTTGCCCAGACACAGAGGCGGTGACCAGTGCTGTGGTACCTGGGCAAGAAAGGTGGCACCAGAGGTGGGCGAGCAAATTAATCTCTCGTGGGGACCCCTGGGGCCGCTAGGTTCTCTGGATGTGCGGCTGAGCCTGGGGACTTCCAACTAGGGCCCCACACTCGGTCAAGGGTGCTGGGGCTGTGAGGGAGAGTGACCACGTGTTTGTGGCAGCGACTATGAAGGCCATTTGGGGGAAGCAGCTGGTCGCAACTGATGGTTGACCCACCTCCCACCTGCATGGCAGAGCCTGGCAAGCTACCTGTGTCGTATTTGATATGCCGAAAACCAGCAACCATTATAGATCTCATTCCCATGTCCTGAACGAATGGTTTGAGGCTCTTCATGTTCCTGGAGCGAGCAGATACCCTAGGGCTTCACTAGCATGTGACAGGACGTATGGAGATGTTACTGGTGCCGCGCTTGAGCAAATCGATGATCAACGGGAAGACAAGTGATACAAGTGATTCACAGTACAGTAGCTACAGGCATTCAAGATTCCAACACCAGTCCCACCACTAATGTGCCTTTATTGCCACCAAAAACTCTAGTTTCCCAGATCCTGAATATTCTTGAGGATATTCGGGATATACAAGGACCTCTGTTCTATGGATACAACCACTGTTTCACTGACTCTAATGTATGGATATTCCCTTTTCTTTCATTTCCTGTATGCATTCCATGACTGATTACAAGGAACACTTGCTATATATGCCAGGGATTTTTTCTTGTTCTCTTTCCTGCCATCTCTCACTTGCATGGCAAAGATCACAAGACAGTCAATTTCCCACTGCGCCCACATCTTGTCCTTGTGGAGCTGAATGTTGATGGTGAACGCTGCATTCATAGGATGTGTGGACTCATCCTGTGAGAAATTCTGACCACAAGGCTCTAGTGGGCTTTTATGCTGTTTTATGTAATCACACTCTCTCATTCTTCCCACTTTCAGACAACCTTTTCAACTCTTTTATATTTTTCAAGCCTTCAGAATGTTCTTTCCTAGCCTCGCTCTAAGCTAATGAGCAAAATGACTGAGAAACACAAAAGCAAAAAAAAAAAAAAAAAAAAAAAAGAAAATTCCAAGAGAAGAAAATTCCCAAGACTTCTTCCTTCTTATCTACCACCTACTGTCATCTGCATAGCAGCCTGTCCTGCCTTCCTTCCTGGGGAATCCAGCCTAACCACTTGTGAAACATAGCATATACCCTTTTTTTTTTTTTTTTTTTTTTGGGTCACACCCGGCAATGCTCAGGGGCTACTCCTGGCTCTGCACTCAGGACTTACTCCTGGCGGTGCTCAGGGGACCATATGGGATGCCGGGAATCGAACCCAGGCCGGCAGAGGCCGGCTGCGTGCAAGGCAAACGCCCTACCCGCTGGGCTATCGCTCCAGCCCCGCATATGCCCTTTGACTTATTGGGCATACCTCTCTTCAGTGTTATATTTTCTCTCCTTTTTTAAATCATTAGAGTCTTTGCTGTTAATTTGCTCTTTGTCACCACCTCATCACAACAATGGCCACCACTCAATCTTTCCTTGCTTCTACTTAATTTCTCTATAAATTTGTCTATTAATGCCTTCAGTCCACCTTCCCATTTTCTATTGGGAGCAATAGAACAGCAGGTAGGATGTTTGCCTTGCATGCAGCCAATCCAGGTTCAATCCCCAGCTTCCCACATGGTCCCCTGAGCATGGCTGGGAGTAATTGTTGAGTGCAGAGCCAGGAGTAAACCCTGAGCATTGCCAGGTGTGACCCAAAAAAGCAAAACAAAACCCAAAAAGCCCCCAAATATCTCCTATAATATTTTAATCAGGATATTAAAACATATCTTCCCATTTTGTATGAAAACATGTACCTTTCTAAACTTTTCTTTATAAGGGTGGGTCTAATGACATCTACATTCTACATCCAAGGATTGATTCTCTATTCTCTATTTATGTGTCATATCAGTGTTCAATGCATTATTTTTTCTTCCCTTCTCTCCAATATTTCTTTAAAAAATATTTCCTCTTACCTGAATTTTTTAAATCTCAGTTTCCTTTGCTAAATCCTCTATTTTCTAAAGGCTCTTCATTTAGAGTGATCACAGGGATAATTTTTTTTTTTTTGGTCACACCTGGCAAATGTTCAGGGGCTACTTCTGTACTCAGGAATTACTCCTGGCAGTGCTCAGGGGGCCATATGGGATGTCAGGGATTGAACCTAGGTCAGCTGCTTGCAAGGCAAATGCCCCACCCACTGTGCTTTCACTCCGGCCCTGTCACAGGGTTGAATTTTGATCTCTCTGTGCATTAGAGCCATGTACCTAATCCGTGTGTCTCTCCTGAGCTCCAGACTCAAAAAATTTAAATAGCTTCTTCCACATGCCCAATTTAATCTCTGGGAGACAATATTGTACATACTTATTTTATTTGGTTTGTGTGCCACACCTGGTTCGGGCTTAGTCCTGGCTTTGTGCTCAGGGATCAGCACCTGCAGTATTTAGGAGACCATATGGGATTCCAGGGATCAAACTCCAGTGGCCATGTGCAAGGCAAATGCCCTATCTGCTGTACTATTGCTCTGACCCCGACAATCTTACCTTTAACCCCCATTAATTGAAATTAATCAGATTTGATCTTTGCCCATATCCAAACCTTTCTTTCTCAGTTAATGGTTACATAGCTGTTCTTTTCACTGTCATTTTTTTTCTTTTTTGGGTCACACCCGGCAATGCTCAGGGGTTACTCCTGGCTCTGCACTCAGGAATTACTCCTGGCGGTACTCAGGGGACCATATGGGATGCCGGGGATCGAACCCGGGCGGCATAGGCCGGCCGCGTGCAAAGCAAACACCCTACCCGCTGGACTATCGCTCCGGCCCCTCACTGTCATTTTTTAAAATAACATATTCCTTTTTTTTTTTTTAAAGGGGGACACACTCAGGTATTCTCAAGAATGACTCCTGGGGCAGGAGTGATAGTACAGTAGGTAGGGTCTTACGCTCAAATGACTTGATTCAATCCCTGGCATTGAATCCCATGTGGTCCCCTGAGCACTGCCAGGAGTATTTCCTGAGTGCAGACCCAGGAGTAACCCCCTGAGCACTGCCAGGTGTGACCCAGGAAAAGCTCTCCCCAAGCCAAAAAAATATTGCTCCTGATGGTCCTCCAGGGACCCTGTGGGATGCCAGGCATTGCACCTGGGTTGGCCATTTACAAGGTAAGTGCCCTACCCACTGTACTCTGGACCCTCTGATAACAATTTCCCTTGCCCTTATAGCATAAGGTCAAGAACTCAAGATGTGTGGTAAAATCTGTTCAGAATTTGTTATCTTTTCATTATAGATGTTGCTAGCAATTTGGCTTTAGACATTGTGAAGGTGAGAATGCCAGATAGTTTAGTAAAGATAATTAAAAAAATATTTGTTTCTTGGGCACACTTGATGGTGCTCAGGTTTTACTTCTGACTCTGCACTCAGTTATCACTTCTGGAAGTCTTGAGGGGCCATTTCTGGGATGCCAGAGATCGGACCTAGGTTGGCCACATGCAAGGCAAACACCCTCCTTGTGTAGTACTGTTCCAGCCCCTGGTAATTGGTTGCTTAATTTTTAAAAAACTTTATTAACATTATTTTTATTAAAGATCCATGATTTACAAAACAATTGCTTATTGTAGATCTCACCATCACCAGGGGTAGCCAGTCAGATGCATGATTGAAATGGCTAAAAATCAGAGATAGCAAACACACACAAAGGAGCACAGGGTAAGAAACTTTATTATTAATTAATTAATCAATTTATTTATTTATTTATTTTTTCTTTTTTGGGTTGCACCCAGCGACGCTTAGGGGTTACTCCTGGTTCTGCACTCAGGAATTACTCCTGGCGGTGCTTGCGGGACCATATGGGATGCCGGGATCGAACCCAGGCCGGCACAGGTCGGCCGCGTGCAAGGCAAACGCCCTACCTGCTGGGCTATCGCTCCGGCCCCAGAAACTTTATTTTTTTAATTGTAAATGCCAAGTTTTCTTTTTCTTTTTTCAAAATATTTTATTATACCACCGTGAGATAAACAATTACAAAGATGTTTGTTTGGGTTTCGGTCATACAGTGTTCCAGCACGCGCCTCCACCAGTGCCCATTTCCCATCACCAATGTCCCCGATTCCCTCCCCTCCCTAGCTTGCCTCTATGGCAGGTTCTTTATCTCTTCTCTCTCTCTCTCTCTCTCTCTCTCTCTCTCTTTCTCTCTTCCCTCTCTTCCTTCTCTTACATACTGTGAATTGTAATACAAACACTTAGAGGTTATTATGCGTATCTTTTTGTCTGTACTTAATGCTCAGTTCTAGGTGGGTAATAGCACTTTCGACAATTATTAGCACACCCTTCTTTGTCTTTCCCTTCTCTGTCCTTCCCTTATCTGTCTTTCCTAACCTCTGACTCCCACACATTTGTGGTAATTTCCACTTTGACAAGACCTCCTGATCCCACAAGGCAAATGACCTTCCTGCTATGCTATCGCTCCACGCTCCGGCCCCTTGTAGGCGCTTTTCTTCTCTTTCTCTCTTTCTCTCTCTTTCTCTCTCTCTGTCTGTCTCTTATTCTCTCTCTTTCTCCCTTCTTTTGTGCATTGTGACTTGGAATACATACATTTAGGAGTTATCATGTGTATCCCTTTACCTACATTCAATGTTCAGTATCACCCAACTGTGTTTACCTGCTCTTTTTCCTTCCTATTGCTGATAATTAGCTTCTGATATTTGGGGCCTGATTAACAGTGCTGGCATCACTGTGTCTGTAATTCCAAATGATTGGCTAACAAAAGATAATTTCTCAAATAACATGAATGTGAAGTTGGTTGGTCTCATCAATATGACCCAGAGATTGAGTCATTGATTGATTGATTTCTTGCTTGCTTGCTTTTTGGGCCACACCCAGCGTTGCTCAGGGATTATTCCTGGTTCTGCACTCAGGAATTACTCCTGGCAGTCCTTGGGGACCATATGCCAATCCGGGATTGGACCTGGGTTGCCAGCATGCAAGGCAAATGCCTATTGCTCGGCCCTGACCCAGAGATTTCTTCTCCTGATCAGAAAGATCTGGGGAAGAATAGTCATTTTTTTTCAGCCCAGATGGGCTGAAATATCTATGTTTCGTGGTGGCTACTTGCATTTTCTATGCTATTTTTTTTTCTGACAGTGTAGAATCTTTTCCAGACAGTACTCAGTCAAGTACTTGAAGAAGAAGACTTGACTGAGGATAGGTGTATTCCTGAATGATGGACTAGTATAATGAAATACTGGTATTGTATTGATGCTGAAATGGGAAACCGTGAAAATAAGAATATCCAAATATTGCAAGGATATAATAAGACCATTAATTAAGAATGTGAAAATTAGGATAGGATTCATATTTATTATCATTTCTATAGATATCAGTGTGCTCCAAACATATTTAATATATTACTCTAAGACAGTGATGAAAGGAACTATTTTCTTTTTATGATAGTAAGCCATAAAATTTGATGATTCTTCTGACAAAAGAAGATGTTAGTGCCCTAATTTAAGGGCAAAGTACCAGGCTCTAGTTTTCTATATACTTCTCACAATAATCCTTTGTGTCATATATGATTCTGTATCATATACAGGTGTCATGTGTGAGGTTGAGCCGTAACTGAATGTAAATTCAGTCATGTGAGTGGAAAACATTTGGAGTGGCTATACAACAAATATGGACAGCAAACGTGGGTGTGTACCAGGTATATGAACACTAACGATTGGGTGACTTACTCTTCTCTCAGAGACCAAGTCTTTTCGCAGGATCTGAGTCCTGACTGAGCAGATGTTGGGAAACATTGCTGCTGAGCTGGGGGCAGCTGGGTTCCCCCAACAGTATCAGGGAGCAGGAGTTCCTTCTGCCTAAAGGGATCAGCAGCTGGCGGAGGAAGACTCATGAATCCAGCAAAGTTCCAAAAAGCTTTACTTAGACAAATTCTGACAGTTCAATCCAAGAAAACCCCAAACTTCCATTTCTCAGCTGGACCCAGACCATGTGCTTGGATCAGGATCCTTAGCCAAGATGGCCACTGAACCCTGAACCATGTGCACCAGTTGGAGGTCAGACCCAAACTAGAAGAATATGGTCCCTTCTTTTTCCTCCCTTGCGTTTTATTTTTTTATTCCCAGGAGCCCACCCAGGACTTCCAGGCCAGTCCATCATGGGCTGGGCTATTTAGGGACAAAGAACAGGCATATATTTTAAGAGTTCAGGGCCCACCTTTCTGCATGGGCCCAAAAGACTGCATACAAATACAAATCTTCAGGTGAGCTCCTGGCCCAAGCTTAACAATTGCGGATATGCCTGAGCTGACTTCCTGCTATATTAAACTCCCTTGCAAAGTGGGGAGGGGGTGACATCTCTGAAACAAAAGCAGCTCAGGCTATAATTTATGGAGGCAAAATATTTCATATAGATCTTGCCAATGCTAGCAAATCTCTAAACCTCCACTAAGGTCCAGAATCCATCAGAATTTTGCTTACTTTGCCAAAGGAATTACTGAGTCATGTTCACTTGCTGGGAGCAGACTCACATGGCTCTTTGAACTAGCAGAACTGATTACATTATGGTTGATCCAGATGTTGTCAAGTGTTATCTTGGGTAGACCACAGTGTGCCCCCTGTTGGGACCAGTGGGGTAAAAAGTTGCACTAAAGCTAGCAAGACCCATGATAAGAATATTCTGCCATACAAAGTTATAAAATTAAATGTCTTATCCAATCCTGCCCATACTCCTATGCTCTGGAGATTCCTAAGGGAGGAAGCAGCTCTTTTTCAAAATTAATTAACTAACTAATTAACCAATCAATCAATCAATCAATCAATTAATTAATGCTATTATACAACCATGAGATATACAATTACACAGATGTTCATGTTTGGGTTTCAGCCATACAGTGTCCCAGCAGTCATCCCTCCACCAGTGCCCATTTCCCACTACTAATGACCCCTGATTCCCCCTCACCCCTCCCTGGCCTGCCTTTATGGCAGGAACTTCATCTCTCTTTTCTCTCTCTCTCTTCTCCCCCTCTCTTCCTTCTCTTACACATTGTGGCTTGCAATATATACATTTAAAGGCTATCGTGTATATCCCTTTGCCTACATTCAATGCTCAGTTATAGGCTGGTATTATCATTTCCAACAATTGTTAGCACCTTGTTCCCTTCTCTGTCTTATCTTACCTCTCACCCCCACACGTTTGTGGTAGATTCCACCTACTGACAAGACCTCTGTTTTTTTTTTTTTTTTTAGATCACACCCGGCAATGTTTAGGGGTTACTCCTGGCTTTGCACTCAGGAATTACTCCTGGTGGTGCTTGGGGGACCATATGGGATGCTGGGGATCAAATCCTGGTCAGTTGCGTGCAAGGCAAACACCCTCCCCTCTGTGCTATCGTTACGGCCCCTGACAAGACTTCTTGAACCATGTTTTGCCTGACCTTGGATATTGGTATCATACTATTTTATTTTATATCCCACAAATAAATGCAGTAATTCTATTTCTGTCTCTCTTGTTCTAGCTAATTTCATTCAGCATGATCCTCTCCATGTCCATCCATTTATAGGCAAATTTTATAACTTCATTTTTCCTGACAGCTGCATAGTATTTCATTGTGTAGATGTACCAAAGTTTCTTATCCAGTCGTCTGTTCTCAGGCACTCTGGTTGTTTCCATATTCTGGCTATTGTGAATAGTGCTAGTATGAAAATAAAAGTGCAGATGGTGTTTCTTGTTTTTATCTTCCCAGGGTATATTCCCAGGAGTGGTATTGCTGGGTCAAATGGGAGCTCAATTTCTAGTTTTTGGAGGAATGTTCATATTGTTTTTCCAAAAGGCTGTACCAATCAACATTCCCACCAACAATGGATGAGAGTCTCTTTCTCCCTGAATCCACACCAGCACTTGTTCTTGCTCTTCTGGATATGTGCCAGTCTCTGGTATGAGATGATATCTCGTTGTTTTGATTTGCAGCTCCCTGATGATTAGTAATGATGAGCATTTTTTCATATGCCTTTTGGTCTTTTGAATTTCTTCTTTGTCAAAGTTTCTGTTTATTTATTCTCCCCATTTTTTGGATGGGGTTGGCTGTTTTCTTCTTGTACAGTTCTACCAGTGCCTGATATATCCTGGATATTAACCCCTTATCAGATGGGTACTGGGTGAATATTCTTTCCCACTCTGCGGGCTGTCTTTGAATCTTGGTCACTATTTCTTTTGAGGTGCAGAAGCTTTTTAGTTTCATATAGTCCCATATGTTTATCTTTGCTCCCAATTGCTTTGTTAGTCGTATTTTATCTTTGGAGATGCCTTTAGCTTCAATGTCATGGAGGATTTTTTCCTATACTTTCTTCTATGTACTTTATGGATTCAGGTATGATATTAAGATCTAATCCATTTTGATCTGACTTTTGTGTACGGTGTTAGACAGAGGTCTAAGTTCATTTTTTTACACATAGATGGTCAGTTTTTCCAGCACCACTTGTTGAAGAGACTTTCTTTACTCCATTTTGTACTTTTTGCTCCTTTATCAAAGATTAAATGATCATGTGTTTGAGAATGGGTGTCGGGATACTCAGCTCTATTTCATAAGTCCAAAGGTCTTTTTTTGCTCCAATACCATGCTGTTTTATTTACTCATTTATTTATTTATTTATTTATTTATTTATTTATTTATTTATTTATTTATTTATTTATCTATCCATCTATCTACCTATCCATCCATCAGTCCGTCCATCTAAAACTTCTTATCTGAGGCTTGACAGTAGAAGGTTAAAGTGGTCAAGTTTTCATAATCAAGGCCTAAAATGGTTGGGGTAGAATACGCCAACTAATACCGATTATCTGTAGATGAGCTCTCTGGAATGTTGATTAATTGGATTAGAATCAAGCCAGATTGGCTCAAAGTTCAAGTGGAGAAACAGAGGACTGATGTGCTAACAGATCCATGGTACAGCAATCAGTCAGGAAGAGTGAGAAACTGATGTCTTGAGGAAGGCATCAACTGAGAAGGCAACATTTGGAGAGAAAGTAAACTCTGGGTGGGGAACAGAGTCCAATACCTGAGGTGGAGAGGAAAAGGCAAGTGATGGTGGAAGGGAGGTGTGAAGAATTATGTAGGGGGTGGGGCTCCTTTGGCATGATGAATTCAGTGGCTGAAAGCTGCCTCCCCAGTGGAGGATCCAAGAGAAGGGAACCACCAACTGATAGTCAATGGCCAATTTATTTAGAACCAAACAACATTATTGTAGAGAATATGAGGAGTTTGGGGCATAGGACTGCACGGAGGTGTGAGAGATTATTTTACAGTGATAAAGTGTTTTGACAGAGGTAATTCTTTTGGGGGAGATTAACTCAGAGGTGGTCTGTCTAGAGACTATACTGAGAAATCTGCCCAGGGGTGACAGTCATCTATGTTGTTTTTCTCTTTCTCTTGCTGCTAGTACATATTAAACAATAAAGTTTACCTCTTGTTAGTATTTGCAGTTATTGGTTAAATATAGAAAGAAATATAGATTTCAAAGCTTTATTTCTCTGGGCTCTGGGGGTGAAGGTTAAAATCCAGTTGGGCTTTTACTGTAAATCCCAGACTAAGTCCTCAGGCCGGTTTAGCTTTTCTTACCCCATGGTGTTGGATGACAGGTTTAGCTAGTTTGGGAGTTTTGTTGTTTTGCCCACTCCCAGCTTAATCTATTTAAGCCAAGGTTCATTCTAATGAGACTTCTCTTCTATGTAAACACTGATAGAGGGTGTGGTAGTTACAGAAGTCACCTCGATTGAATAACTTCTGACTTATACATCTACTAAGACTTCTATGTTTTCTAGATTAGGCACAGCTCCTCTTTATACACACTGCACCCAGCGTGGGACAGTTAGAATTTACTAGGAGACTACCACCCTGGCTACGTTGAGACTATCACTTGTATCACTTTTCTTCCCATTCATCGATTTGCTCGAGTGGGCATCAGTAACGTCTCCATTCATTGGGAATGAGGTTCATTATTGTTGCTGTTTTTGGCATATCGAATACACTGCGGGTAGCTTGCCAGGCTCTGCTGTGGCTCTGGGTTCATTCCAGGGGGCCCAGTCTTTTCTGTGTCAGACCATCAACCATCCAGGGCCCACGGAGCAGAGCCCTGGGTGTGGACAAGCCTGTCTCCTGTCTGCCACCCGTCGACGCAGCCAGACACTGCAGCCACACCTGCAACACCTCACGGGGCAGGTGGTCTTCTTTTGATATATATATATATATATATATATTTTTTTTTTTTCCTCCCTACTAAGTTTTACCTGAACTTGATAAATCTCTCCTCTCAGCCAAGGCTCTGCTTTCTAGTCAGAGGAACAATAAAAATTGGAGTTTTGTGGCTAGTACCAGTGTTTACTGGGCAGCCACGATGATGTTGAGACTATAGGAAGACTATAGGAAGGATCATACTAGTTTGCTCTAAGCAGGCGAGTGTGACCCTTTCAGTGCACGAGAACAAGATATCAGAATCATCCTGGTGCAGATAATAATAAGAAGGACCTTGTGGGTACCATCTAGATTACATGAAGCTCATGAAGTTAAGATGTATTACTTTATACCAGCAACCCCCCATCTCCAGTGTTTTACATAAAAGATAATCTCGATGAAGAGATTAGTCCTTGGTGTAACCTTTGTTTATACCTGCAATAGGGTGTGACACTGCTCTTCTACACTCTGTTTAGGGTTCTTTGTTGACATGACCCTCCCGGTTGGATTACTTTGGTGTATATAAGGGGCTGACTTGAGGCCCCTTCATTTTGGGCCTTTTAGCTTTCGGCTTTTGGCTCCTGTGGCTTTTGGCTCCTTGGCCTTTTGCTTTTGGCTTTTGGCTTTTTGCTCTTTGGCCTTTTGCTCTTTCTTTTGGGTAGGACTCATCTTGAGTGAGATCCTCTCTTTGATGGGAGACTTAGGCTCTTTTGTATGGTCTAAGTTCAGACCAGAGCTAGAGTTTGTTCATTATATTGGAGTGCTGTGGAAGAGCTTTTGTACTATTAAAAGCCTTTTTGGAACTGCACCGGACTTGTGAGTTTTCATCTGTTCCCCTGGCATCCTCAGAGGTAGAAGAGAACTTCTGTCCTGACACTGTTGGGGGACCCCAGCGGCGTTCCCGACACCATAGGATCCTATCTTTTAGGTCATTGAGGCTTGTATCACAACCATGCTTTATGATTTCTAGACTGTCCCATATTGGTAGCTTTACTGCACTTGCCCTGGTTCCATCCAGAGATCCCTTGGCAGCACCCAGCCTTTTGAGGTGTTAGGTGCTATGGCAATTGAAAACTGAGTCAAGTGATTATGATGGATGCTCATAAATATATTACAGAGTCAATTAACTCCCAAATACTAGAAGCGTAGCATTAATGGTCTTTCTGTGTTTAAGAAAAGAACATTGTTATTGTGTAAAATATGAAAAGGTTATGGGGAAGAGAAAGAAAATAATTCACAGATGCAGCATCCAGAGTCACCAGAAGGTTTGACTTCATAAGTAATCAAGCCTGACTTGAGGAATTCATTTTTATTTATTTATTTATTTATTTATTTATTTATTTATTTATTTATTTATTCCTTTTTGGGATCTCACCCGACGATGCTCAGGGGTTACTCCTGGCTCTGCACTCAGGAATTACTCCTGGCGGTGCTCGGGGGCCATATGGGATGCCTGGGATCGAACCCAGGCCAGCACAGGCTGGCCGCATGCAAGGCAAACACCCTACCTGCTGGGCTATCTCTCCGGCCCCTGACTTGAGGAATTTAGTGGTAAACAGAATGAGAGGTACAGTACAGAGGAAAAGTTAAAGATAAACTTGGGGTTAACATCCAGCACGGAGGGAGAATGGTCTGTTAAGAATTTGAGATTTGCCATTGTTGGTGGGAATGTTAACTGGTAAATTGGACATCCCTCCCAAAACCAGAAATTGCACTCCCATTTGATCCAGCAATACCACTCCTGGGAATATACCCTGGGAGGACAAAAGCACACAGCAGAAACACCATCTGCATTCTATGTTCATAGCAGCACTATTCACAATAGCCAGAATCTGGAAACACCAGAGTTCCTGAAAACAAATGACTGGATAAAGAAACTGTGATACATCTACACAATGGAATACTATGCAGCTGTCAGGAAAAACAAAGTTATGAAATTTGCCTATAAATGGATGGACATGTAGAGGATCATGCTGAGTGAAATTAATTAGAGGGGAAAGGACAGATATAGAATGATTGCATTCATTTGTGGGATATAAAAAATAGTATGATGCTAATATCCAAGGCAGGCAAAACATGGATCAGGAAGACTTCTCAGTGGGTGGAATCTACCACAAGTGTGTGGGAGTCAAAGGGTAGAAAGACAGAGAAGGGGCTGGAGTGATAGCACAGCGGGTAGGGCGTTAGCCTTGCACACAGCCAACCTGGGTTCAATCTCCGGCATCCCATATGGTCCCCTGTGCATCTTCAGGAGTAATTCCTGAGCACAGAGCCAGGAATAACCCCTGAGCATTGCCGGGTGTAACC
>JAJIBD010011600.1:0-47973 GCA_021461705.1 Cryptotis parvus | reverse complement strand
GTGCTGTCCACGCTCAGAGCAAGCAGGACGCACACTTGTGCTGTCCACACTCAGAGGCAAGCAGGACGCACACCTGTGCTGTCCACACCTAGAGCAAGCAGGACGCACACTCGTGCTGTCCACACCCTAGAGCAAGCAGGACGCCGCACCTCGTGCTGTCCACGCCAAGAAACAAGCAGGACGCACACTTTTGCTGTCCACGCGCAGAGCAAGCAGGACACGCACTCGTGCTGTCCACACTCAGAGCAAGCAGGGCGCACACTCGTGCTGTCCACACTCAGAGCAAGCAGGACGTGCACTCGTGCTGTCCACACTCAGAGCAAGCAGGACACGCACTCGTGCTGTCCACGCCGCGAGAGCAAGCAGGACGCACACTCGTGCTGTCCACACTCAGAGCAAGCAGGGCGCGCGCACTCGTGCTGTCCACACTCAGAGCAAGCAGGACGCCGCGACTCATGCTGTCCACGCGCAGAGCAAGCATGGCCGCACACTTTTGCTGTCCACGCCCGCAGAGCAAGCAGGACGCGCGCACTCGTGCTGTCCACACTCAGAGCAAGCAGGACACACACTCGTGCTGTCCACACTCAGAGCAAGCAGGACGCCGCACTCGGGCTGTCCACACTCAGAGCAAGCAGGACACACACTCGTGCTGTCCACGCCAAGAGCAAGCAGGACGCACACCTCGTGCTGTCCACACTCAGAGCAAGCAGGACGCACACTTGTGCTGTCCACACTCAGAGCAAGCAGGAGCCGCGACTCGTGCTGTCCACACCTAGAGCAAGCAGGGACGCGCACTCGTGCTGTCCACAGGCAGAGCAAGCAGGGCGCCGCACTCGTGCTGTCCACGCCGCAGAGCAAGCAGGAGCCGCGACTCATGCTGTCCACACTCAGAGCAAGCAGGACGCCGCGACTCGGGCTGTCCACATGCAGAGCAAGCAGGACGCAAACTCGTGCTGTCCACGCCAAGAGAGCAAGCAGGACGCACACTCGTGCTGTCCACACTCCAGAGCAAGCAGGACGCACACTTGTGCTGTCCACACTCAGAGCAAGCAGGACGCCGCACTCGTGCTGTCCACACCTAGAGCAAGCAGGACGCGCACTCGTGCTGTCCACAGGCAGAGCAAGCAGGACGCCGCACTCGTGCTGTCCACACTCAGAGCAAGCAGGACGGCGCACTCGTGCTGTCCACACTCAGAGCAAGCAGGGCCGCCGCACTCGTGCTGTCCACGCCGCAGAGCAAGCAGGACGCCGCACTCATGCTGTCCACACTCAGAGCAAGCAGGACCGCACTCGGGCTGTCCACACTCAGAGCAAGCAGGACACACACTCGTGCTGTCCACGCGCAGAGCAAGCAGGACGCACACTCGTGCTGTCCACACTCAGAGCAAGCAGGACGCACACTTGTGCTGTCCACACTCAGAGCAAGCAGGACGCGCACTCGTGCTGTCCACACCTAGAGCAAGCAGGACGCCGCACTCGTGCTGTCCACAGGCAGAGCAAGCAGGACGCACACTCGTGCTGTCCACACTCAGAGCAAGCAGGACGCGCACTGCGTGCTGTCCACGCTCAGAGCAAGCAGGACGCCGCACTCGTGCTGTCCACGCTCAGAGCAAGCAGGAGCGCCGCACTCGTGCTGTCCACACTCAGAGCAAGCAGGACGCGCGCACTCGTGCTGTCCACGCCAAGAGCAAGGCAGGACACGCACTCGTGCTGTCCACGCTCAGAGCAAGCAGGACGCCGCACTCATGCTGTCCACACTCAGAGCAAGCAGGACGCCGCACTCATGGTGTCCACGCTCAGAGCAAGCAGGACGACACTCGGACTGTCCACACTCAGAGCAAGCAGGACGCACACTCGTGGTGTCCATGCTCAGAGTAAGCAGGGCGCACACTTGTGCTGTCCACACTCAGAGCAAGCAGGACGCACACTCGTGCTGTCCACGCTCAGAGCAAGCAGGACGCGCACTCGTGCTGTCCACACTCAGAGCAAGCAGGACACACACTCGTGCTGTCCACACTCAGAGCAACCAGGACGCCGCACTCGTGCTGTCCACACCTAGAGCAAGCAGGACGCCGCACTCGTGGTGTCCACGCCGCAGAGCAAGCAGGACCGCGCACTCGTGGTGTCCCACGCCAAGAGCAAGCAGGACGCACACTCGTGCTGTCCACACTCAGAGCAAGCAGGGCGGCGCACTCGTGCTGTCCACGCTCAGAGCAAGCAGGGCGCCGCGACTCGTGCTGTCCACACTCAGGAGCAAGCAGGACGCGCGACTCATGGTGTCCACGCTCAGAGCAAGCAGGACGCCTTTTCGGGCTGTCCACACTCAGAGCAAGCAGGACGCGCACTCGTGCTGTCCACACTCAGAGCAAGCAGGACGCCGCACTCATGGTGTCCACGCTCAGAGCAAGCAGGACGCCGCACTCGGGCTGTCCACACTCAGAGCAAGCAGGACGCCGCGACTCGTGGTGTCCATGCTCAGAGCAAGCAGGACGCACACTTGTGCTGTCCACACTCAGAGCAAGCAGGACGCACACTTGTGCTGTCCACACTCAGAGCAAGCAGGACGCCGCACCGTGCTGTCCACACCTACAGCAAGCAGGACGCCGCACTCGTGCTGTCCACAGGCAGAGCAAGCAGGACCAGCGCACTCGTGGTGTCCACGCCCAGAAAGCAAGCAGGACGCACACTCGTGCTGTCCACACTCAGAGCAAGCAGGACGCCGCGACTCGTGCTGTCCACGCTCAGAGCAAGCAGGACGCCGCACTCGTCCTGTCCACACTCAGAGCAAGCAGGACGCGCACTCATGGTGTCCACGCTCAGAGCAAGCAGGACGCCGCGACTCGTGCTGTCCACACCTAGAGCAAGCAGGACGCCGCACTCGTGCTGTCCACGCTCAGAGCAAGCAGGACGCACACTTGTGCTGTCCACACACATAGCAAGCAGGACGCCGCACTCCTGCTGTCCACACCTAGAGCAAGCAGGACGCCGCACTCGTGCTGTCCACGCGCAGCAAGCAGGACGCACACTTTTGCTGTCCACGCGCAGAGCAAGCAGGACACGCACTCGTGCTGTCCACACTCAGAGCAAGCAGGACGCACACTCGTGCTGTCCACACTCAGAGCAAGCAGGACGCACACTCGTGCTGTCCACACCCAGAGCAAGCAGGGCGACGCACTCGTGCTGTCCACACCCAGAGCAAGCAGGACGCACACTCGTGCTGTCCACACCCAGAGCAAGCAGGACACACACTCGTGCTGTCCACGTGCAGAGCAAGCAGGACACACACTCGTGCTGTCCACGCCAAGAAAGCAAGCAGGGCGCACACTCGTGCTGTCCACACCTAGAGCAAGCAGGGACGCACACTCGTGCTGTCCACACCTAGAGCAAGCAGGACGCGGCACTCGTGCTGTCCACACTCAGAGCAAGCAGGACGCCGCACTCATGGTGTCCACGCTCAGAGCAAGCAGGACGCCGCACTCGTGCTGTCCACACCTAGAGCAAGCAGGACGCCGCGCTCGTGCTGTCCACACTCAGAGCAAGCAGGACGCGCACTCATGGTGTCCACGCTCAGAGCAAGCAGGACGCACACTCGTGCTGTCCACACTCAGAGCAAGCAGTACGCACACTCGTGCTGTCCACACTCAGAGCAAGCAGGACGCCGCACTGCGTGCTGTCCACGCTCAGAGCAAGCAGGACGCACACTTGTGCTGTCCACACACATAGCAAGCAGGACGCGCACTCGTGCTGTCCACACGCAGAGCAAGCAGGACGCACACTCGTGCTGTCCACACCTAGACCAAGCAGGACGGCGCACTCGTGCTGTCCACGCCGCAGAGCAAGCAGGGCGTACACTTTTGCTGTCCACGCCGAGAGCAAGCAGGACACGCACTCGTGCTGTCCACACTCAGAGCAAGCAGGACGCACACTCGTGCTGTCCACACTCAGAGCAAGCAGGACACGCACTCGTGCTGTCCACGCGCAGAGCAAGCAGGACGCCGCGACTCGTGCTGTCCACGCCAAGAGCAAGCAGGGCCGCACTCGTGCTGTCCACACCTAGACAAGCAGGACGGCGCACTCGTGCTGTCCACACTCAGAGCAAGCAGGACGTGCACTCGTGCTGTCCACACCTAGAGCAAGCAGGACGCCGCACTCGTGCTGTCCACACCTAGAGCAAGCAGGACGCAGACTCGGGCTTTCCACACTCAGAGCAAGCAGGACGCGCACTCGTGCTGTCCACAGCGCAGAGCAAGCAGGACGCACACTCGTGCTGTCCACACTCAGAGCAAGCAGGACGCGCACTCGTGCTGTCCGAGACACTCAGGCCCCTCTCAGAGTGGAAACGGGGTGTCGACTTACAAACCTGAGACAGTGGCCACAAAGTCCAGTGGGGTGCCATGACCAGGAGGGAGTCGGGGCTAGCACTGCAGCCTCGGCGGCAGCAGCCATGCTCAGACAGACCCCTGAGCACACGGGCAGCCCACGCCCCCACGGACAGCTGGGCCCAGGGACGCGCCCACATCAGGAGCCCCGTGGGTTGTATCTGACATTCTCATCGGGGGACCCCCACCTTGAGCCCTTCAGCCATCCCAACCCCAGTCTGCTCCAGAGCAGTGATTAGCTGATGAAGGTCGGAGACGTCCCGAGTGAGCCAGAGACTCTGCCTTTGTGGCCCCAGAGTCGGTGCTGCAGATCCTCCTTCCGGGATGAGCCGCAAAGACCCTCGCTGAAGGGGCGGGGGCTCAGGGCCCCAGCCGCACGGGAGACCCTCATCCCCTGGGCTCAGGGCCCCATCCTCATGGAGACCCTCATCCCCTGGGCTCAGGTCCCCCATCCGCACAGAGACCCTCATCCCCTGGGCTCAGGGCCCCATCCGCACAGAGACCCTCATCCCTGGGCTCAGGGCCCCATCCGCATGGAGACCCCCATCCCCTGGGCTCAGGTCTCAGGTCCCCATCCGCACAGAGACCCTCATCCCCTGGGCTCAGGTCTCAGGTCCCCATCCGCACGGAGACCCTCATCCCCTGGGCTCAGGGCCCCATCCTCACGGAGACCCTCATCCCCTGGGCTAAGGTCTCAGGTCCCCATCCGCATGGAGACCCTCATCCCCTGGGCTCAGGGCCCCATCCACCCGGTGACCCTCATCCCCTGGGCTCAGGTCTCAGGTCCTCATCCACCCGGTGACCCTCATCCCCTGGGCTCAGGTCTCAGGTCCCCATCCGCACGGAGACCCTCATCCTCTGGTCTTAGGCCCTATCCACTGGAGACCCTCATCACGCAGCCAGTCTGAGCTCTGCAAGCTCAAACACCAACATTAGCCTGCAGTCGGTAAAGGCCTCAAAAGCACCACAGCTAAAGCCTATTCAGCAGAAAACACCAATTCTCTCCCTAATTTGCGAAATGATGCCATCCTGACAGGAATTCAAAAGCCATCCTAGAGTCCTCTGAGTGCAGGATGCAGGCCTGCGCCTGCGTCACCATAATGGAGAGTAAATGGGAAGAGACAGCGGAACACCATCGGCCCACAGCAGCGGAACTCCTGTAAATGGGCCATCAGGAACGGGCCGACCGCAAATGAGACTGTCACCAGGGGTCCATCATGATAGCGCCGTTGCCGACAGGCCCACAGCACCTGGGGCCATCACCAAGGGACCCCCAGCACCAGTGACAGACCCACGTGGACCCCCCAGCACCTGGGACCGTCCGACGTGGACCCCAGCACCTGGGACTGTCCGGCGTGGACTCCCAGCACCTGGGACCGTCCGACGTGGACCCCCAGCACCTGGGACTGTCCGACATGGACCCCCCAGCACCTGGGGACCGTCCGACGTGGACTCCCAGCACCTGGGACCTTCCAACGTGGACCCACAGCACCTGGGACCGTCCGACGTGGACCCAGCATCTGGAACCGTCATGAATGGATCGATTATGATGGAGTTCTCATGAACGGCCCATCAGGAACTGACCCATAGACCATCATAAATTTGCCTATATTGAGTGGAACTTCTGTCAACGAGACCACTATAACTTGAATTCTTGTAACCAGAGCCGTTAGAATGGAGCCATCAAGAACGGACGCATAGCACATTCAACGCGCGTGGGGAACCCGGCCCTCGAGCCGCGCTCATGCAACCATCTTCAGTGGGACCGTGCAAAGGCCGCGGTGTCTGGGTACACAGGTGTGGGCAGATTTGCGTCACTATATGGCCGGGGGGCGGGGGTCCCATGGCGCAGCTGCTGGAGTCTGAGCAGGAGGGGCGGGAGGCTGAGGGCTTCCGGCGTCCACAGTCGCTTTCCTGGCAGAGCCACTAGATGTCGCCAAAGCCCAAACGAGGAGCAGAGACCGTCCCGCGGGCGTGAGCCGGGAAGCTGCACCCGGAAACCGGAAACGCCAGCACCTGTCCCAGCCTCTCTGGGCATCACACGCACGCACGCACACAGACACACAGACACACACAGAGATACACAGCTGCACACAAACACACAAACACACGCAGACACACAGATGTACACACAGAAACACACACTGACAATACACACAGATGCACCCAGACACAACACACACATGCACACAGAGACACAGACATAGATACACACACACTGACACAATACACACAGACATTAACACACAGATACACTCACAGAGACATTGACACACAGACATAAATACACAGGCACAAAGAGACAGATACACACAAATACACACAGATACATACACACACACAACAGATACATACAGACACACAAATTCACACAGATACATACACACGCATACAGACACACAGACACACAAATACACAGATACATACACACACAAACAGATACACACAGATACACACAGACACACAAATACACACAGATACATACACACACAGACACACACAGACACACCAACACACACAGACACACACTCACACACAGACACGCAGGGGAAACACTCCCTGCGGACCCCCTCCTTCAAAGTCCGAGGTGGGGCTCAGCAGGGCAGAGGAAACAGGAAGGCGAGACCCCCCTCCCGACCCCGGGAAGACGCAGAACCTACTTCTGCCCTGGTGTGGCCCCCGTAAAGGGACATCTCCAACGCACAGGCCGAGCACGCACAGACCCTTTACCTCCAGTGACCGGATGCGGTGCCCAGTATGTGCCACCCGCCTGGCTGTTGTCTGGGCTAGTTTCCAATTACTCTCCAGGCTAACGGGGGCGCTGGCTCAGGGACCCCTCCCCAGGTGCTGGGGACCTGCGGTGGCGGGGCTGGGCCGCCCGGGTGGGGAAGGCACACGCCTCGTCTTTAGTCTCCCTGCCTGCCGTGTAGACCAACGAGACAGTGCCGGTGCCAGTCCTGCCCGCCGTGTAGACCAACGAGACAGTGCCGGTGCCAGTCCTGCCCGCCGTAGACCAACGACACAGTGCCGGTGCCAGTCCTGCCCGCCGTGTAGACCAACGACACAGTGCCGGTGCCAGTCCTGCCCGCCGTGTAGACCAACGAGACAGTGCCGGTGCCAGTCCTGCTCAAGGTGTACAGCCGCAATAAAAGGTCACCTAACGAGACAGTGCCGGTGCCAGTCCCGCCCGCCGTGTAGACCAACGAGACAGTGCCGGTGCCAGTCCTGCCCGCCGTAGACCAACGAGACAGTGCCGGTGCCAGTCCTGCTCAAGGTGTACAGCCGCAATAAAAGGTCACCCTCATCTTGCAATAAACAAAGGTTCTGGGTCCAGGAGCTTCTCCAGTGCAGAGAACAGAGCAAAGGGGAAAGATCTGCAGCAAACGAGCGTGTGCTGTGTACCTGGGCCTGGCCCGCCAATGGAGCTCAGAGGTCGGGCAGGGGCAGCCAGGTGGGTCCGAGTCAAGGAGAGGGCAGGGGAGGAGTGAGTCAGGGTGGGCGGAGTCAGAGCAGGGGCGGAGCCAGGGTGGGACAGAGTCAGGTGGGTGGAGCCAGGGGTGGGAGGAGTCATGATGGGGCAGGGTCAGGGCAGGGGCGGAGTCAAAGTGGGACAGAGTCAGTCATGGGTGGAGTCAAGGCCTGGGCGGAGACAGAGCAGGGGTGGAGTCCGGTGGGGCGGAGTCAGGGCAGGGGCGGGGCCAGGGTGGGACAGAGTCAGGTGGGTGGAGTCAGGGATGGGAGGAGTCAAGATGGGGCGGGGCCAGGGCAGGGGCGGAGTCAAGGTGGGACAGAGTCAGTCATGGGTGGAGTCAAGGCCTGGGTGGAGACAGAGCAGGGGCGGAGTCCGGTGGGGCGGAGTCAGGGCAGGGGCGGAGTCAAAGTGGGACAAAGTCAGGTCATGGGTGGAGTCAGGGATGGGAGGAGTCATGATGGGGCGGGGCCAGGGCAGGGGCGGAGTTGGGGCACCGTAGTGGCAGGTGAAGCCGCCCCCATCTCGCTCAGTGGCGCTGCTCCCACGCTGCTTGCGCACTCATATCCTGTGTCTTCGTCAAAGCAAATCCAGGAAGAAGAGAGGGAAATGAGAGGACAGAAGCCGAAACGCTGACTCTGCGCAGTGGCGTCAGCGTTAGCTCTAAGCTTCCGGGCAGCAAGGGGGAAGGACATCGGTGCCTGGGGGCTGCAGAGAGTCCAGGGCACTTGTCCAACATGCAGCTGACCCACGTTGGCCAGGCACCCCATATATTGCCCCGAGCCCACCAGGACTGATTCCTGAGCCAGGAGTAACCCCTGAGCACTGTGACTGTGGTCAAAGAAATAAACACGTGACTCTTAACAACTCAATCTGACCCAAATTCCAAAGGAGCATTTCCACGTCGTTCCAATTTCCCGTGATTGGAACACGCAGAACAGCCATTTCCTCCATACACCGCTGACGACCTGCTCGAATGTCTCTGCGCGACTCAGCGAGGTGCCAGCAGGACAGGAAGGTGGGCGTGGAGTCTGGGGGGCTCACAGCCCAGTGCAGCCTCCCCCAAACATCCAGAACAGGATCCACCACACATCTCCACCGTGGAACAATTCCAGAGTCTCAGATAGCTTTCCAGGAAAGCAGAATGGAGAGTTCCCCATCCAAAAAAAAGACAAAAAGGACTCCTTTTTTGGAGAGAAAGAGCTGTATCAGACAGCGAATAGATAAATCCCTGGAAGCCAGCCAGACCCACGTCTCCGGGGAGGACGATGTCTCCGCTGCGCTAGAAAGTTCTCTGGCCACTGCTTGGGGATAGTGCGGAGGGCGCGATGGGAGGCGCCAGCCAGCTGTTTGCCTTAACAGACCGCACAAGCCCAGTGGGACACTGTCACACCCACACATGTGCAGGACAAACAAGGTTGCCGGCCACCGGGAGGGCCAAGGTCAGAGCCAGGGTCAAACAGGACCTGCCCCTCTCCCCTCCATGGAGAGACTGGCTGGGAGTCCATGCGGTAGAAGTGAACAGGTCAACCCTTGTGTCCGTTCCGACTTTGCACAGAGGCCCTGGAAGCTGACCCCGGTTAGCGACCCCCAGAGATGCGTCTTCAAAAGGAAACGGCCGCATCCAGACTCAGGCCAACTGGGTGAAGGGAGTGCTGTAGGACGCCAGGGGTGCGGAGGCAGCTAGAGCTCAGGCCTGGATCTTCCCGGCAGGGCGGGTCTCCGTGCCCACCGCGACAACGCACAGGCGGGGCCTGAGTCCAGGCTGGGTCAGAGCCCGCCCTCTACCCTGAGAGGATGTCCCTGGAAAATGTGGCTGCTGCAGGCCCTGGGACAAGCTGACACCTGATGTTTGGGGGACGCTGAAGAGTGTTTCAGGACACTAGGGGTCACCCCGAGGAGGCCACCCCAATGCTGGCCTCAGGAACAACCCTCCACGGACCCTCCAGGAGGCAGGTGGGACATTCCCTCAACACAAAGAAGCCCAGGGCCCTGCCCCAGCCCGTGGAGATGAGCTGATGTCTCTGCCCCAGCGCCCGGCTTCCCCCTGGCCTCCGACCTCCCACTGCAGCCATGTGCACGCTGCTCGCACAGCACGAACTCCAGGCCCCTCCGCCTGTGATCTCCCCGTCCCCTGTGGCCCTGGTCACGCAGAGGCAGACACAGAATCTGGAGTGGACAAACCCGTCCCACCCGGCCTGGCTTCACAGGAGATGTGAGGACTCAGCCCTGCCCTGTCACTCGGGCCTGAGAACATTCCAGAAGCCCCACGAAGCCCCCACTCATGTTCCTTGGTTGCCCCTTCTCTCACTTCAAGAGGGACAGCAGGTAGTAGGAGAACACCTGTTTAAATCCGGAACCCTCCACAACAAGGACTATGGAGATAGGAGGAGGGAGTAACAGAAGTGTAGTAACAAGTGAGAGTAGCTGAGACCGGAGTAATGGATGGGAGTAAAAGAAGTCAGTGTAGGAGACGGAGTAACAGAAGTGGGAGCAGGAAGTGAGATTCACAGAGGTGGGAGTAACAGAGGCAGAGTAACAGGGAGAGTGACAGAGGTGGGACTAACAGAGGCAGAGTAACAGGGGGAGTGACAGAGGTGGGACTAACAGAGGCAGAGTAACAGGGGGAGTGACAGAGGTGGGACTAACAGAGGCAGAGTAACAGGGGGAGTGACAGAGGTGGGAGTAACAGAGGCAGAGTAACAGGGGAGTGACAGAGGTGGGAGTAACAGAGGCAGAGTAACAGGGGGGAGTGACAGAGGTGGGAGTAACAGAGGCAGAGTAACAGGGGAGGTGACAGAGGTGGGACTAACAGAGGCAGAGTAACAGGGGGAGTGACAGAGGTGGGAGTAACAGAGGCAGAGTAACAGGGGGAGTGACAGAGGTGGGACTAACAGAGGCAGAGTAACAGGGGAGTGACAGAGGTGGGAGTAACAGACAGGAGCAACAGATGGGAGTAAGGGGGAGTAATGGATGGGAACAACAGGTGGGGAGTAACAGGCAGGAGTAACAGAGGGGAGTAATAGGGAATAACAGGCAGGAGTAACAGAGGTGGGAGGAACAGCAGGGGAGTAACAGAAGGGGAGTAACAGAGGCAGAGTAACAGGTGGAAGTTACACGGGGAGAGGTGGGAGTAACAGGCAGGAGTAACTGAGGCAAGTAACGGGCGGAGGGGGAGTACCAGAGGGGGAGTAACAGGAAGAGTAACAGTGTGAGAGTAACAGGGTGCTAGTAGCTGAAAGGGCAGGATTGCCAGAGCAGAGGCGCCCTGGAAGTCGTGGGCAACGGGTTCAGCCACGGAGGATGAGCCGGTGGCACGGCCAGGTGCCCTTCACAGCTCTCCCTTTCCGGAAATACCCATCGTCTGTGCCCCAGCCCAGATGGGAAGACTGAGGCTGGGCCAGCCTGCAGAGACAACACAAACACAGCCCCGCTCCGGGCGCCCCAGAGGGAAGGGCCCCGTGCTGGCACCGTCCACCCGTCCACCCGCTCCCCGCAGGCCGCCCTGTGAATGAGCGAGAGGCCGCCCGGAGAAGGTCCCCGTAACCCCGCCCACGGAATGCCCCCTCGCTTTGTTTGGAAGCGGCAGAGGCTGCCTGTCGCCCAGCGAGCTGTTGACTTTCCTTTTTAAAGAACATAACATACATTCTTGGGCTGGAATCAAACATTCCTACATTTTGTTTTTGAAAAACTATTTCTGGAGGAACGGAGCGCCCGCCGCAGGCTGGGGGAGCAGGGGGGGCTTCCTCGGCCACTGGGAGACGCGCCGTCCCCTCCAGAGGGAGCCAGGAAGCTGCGGCCACGTCCACGCCTACTCCCTGGGCACGTCTCGGTGCCTGGGTGAGCTTGCAAAGCACTTTTGTGTGTGTCCGAAACTTAATTCCCGTCTGTCCCCAGACAAACAGTGATGGCCTCGCTGGTTCCCCAGTCAGACACCACAGCTAGACTCGGGGGTCTCAACCCGGGGCCCCGAGCAGGGCGCACGGAAGTCATTCGGCACCAAAAAGCAGACGCGCCAGCCGCCTTGTTCACTTCAAGCCGTCTTCACCCAACACGTGCCCGTCGCTGTCCCCCGTTCCTTGGGGCTGCGTTGTGTTCATGCCACTTCCGATGAAGGAGACTCCCCACACACTGACAGCGCACACACAGCACACACACACCATACTAATACATTCCACAGCACACATACACAGCACACACACAGCACACACACCATACTAATACATTCCACAGCACACATACACAGCACACACACACCATACTAATACATTCCACAGCACACATACACAGCACACACACACCATACTAATATATTCCACAGCACACATACACAGCACACATGCACAGCAGGCACACGCATATACACCACACACAGACACACACAGCACGCACACACACACAGCACGTGCACACACACACACATACACACACTACTCTCTCTGCACCAGCAGCTCCAGCCCACACTGGCAGTCCTGGCGTTCCCTTCCAAAGCCGGGCTCGGGTCCCAGCTCTACGCACACACACGGTCCATCTCTGACCCGAGAGAACTCACCCACCCACACTTCTTTACCGTGAGGTCCAAACACTTCCCTGGTGGCAGCATTTGCCGGATAATCAATTTTCTATCTGTATTATCCCTTTACTAACCAGGCCCGGCCGCAAGACACCAGCCTCCCGCCACGCTAACCGCCAGACAGTGCTGACCGCCTTCCTGTGACGTGTTTAATGAAATAGTAAATGAGGTGCCACTTTTTTAAATTTTTTTTTATTTTTTGTCTTTTTGAGTCACACCTGGTGATGCTCAGGGTTACTCTTGGCTCTACACTCAGGAATTACTCTCTGGCGGTGCTCAGGAGACCCTATGGGACGCCAGGGATCGAACCCAGGTCAGCCACATGCAAGGCAAATGCCCTCTCCGCTGTCCTGTGGCTCCAGTCGATTTGTCTTTTAAAAATAAAAGCGGGGGGGGTGGGGGCCGGAGCGATAGTCCAGCAGATAGGGCGTTTGCCTTGCACACGTCCAGCCTGTGCTGGCCCAGGTTCGATCCCTGGCATCCCATATGGTCCCCCGAGCACCGCCAGGAGTAATTCCTGAGTGCAGAGCCAGGAGAAACCCCTGAGCATCGCCGGGTGTGACCCCCCCAAAAAAAAAGGCAAAAATAAATAAATAAATAAATAAATAAATAAATAAATAAATAAATAAATAAATAAGAGCAGGGCCCAGGTCAAGCTCTCCATGCGCCTCCCGCAGGCAGAGCCCTGCCCTGAGCCGTCACCGACTCCAGGACTCTCTGCTCCATCTCTGTGACCGACACAGAGGGACCCCAACCAGAGGACCCCTCCCACGGGACCCCAACCCTGCACCCGTGACCTTTCACCTTTTCTAATGCTTGTCCTAATGACCCTGTCCCCACAGTGGCCCCTTCTCCCAGGAGGGGGTCACGGGGACATGTCTGGGACCCCCATCTCCTCCTAGGCTTCACAGCCAACAGTCCTCAGGTTCTCCGCGCTGGGCCCAGAAGCTCGTGTGAAACCCGGCAGAGGAGACGGGCATAACCGCATCCACAACAGACCTCTGGGGGCTCTGGCCCCGTTCCTCAGCCGAGGCAGCTGTTGGACGGAGCCGGGCCCCGTTTGCCTGGACACGGCCCCACATGCCTAGAGCACCCACGCGGCCTTTGCCCCATTTCCGCCATGGTTCGGACAAAGGCAGCCAGTGTCTCGCGACTTCAGCATCAGGGCCTGGAGAGGAAGGCGCCGGCTCCCACACTCACACCCGGCCCAGCACCCCTGTTTTCCCGCAGGAGTCACCCAAGGGCCCCTCTGAGGAATGGGGGTCTGAGGGACATGCTTGCTGGCCCTGCCTCTCGTGCACTGAGTCCGCCCCCGTAGGGCACCTTCACTGCTCTGCACACCAGAGTCCCCGTGGGACCTGACACCCACAGCCCGGCCCCCTCCAGCCTGGGGCCCTTCCAGCCCAGACCCCAGGTGTGCCTCCCTGGTTGGGTGCCTGCTTCTTGGGGTGCCCAGCTGTGCCCCACTGTCCTGTCCTAACGCCTGTCAGACCCCGACCGCCAAGCGACAGCCCTGAGACATTTTCTTCCCCGACATCGCCGCCGTCCCGCTTTTCCAGGACGTATTTTTCTTGGAAGGAGCAGCCAGTGTTTGGGACAAGCAGCCCAGCCTTGCCAGGGAGTGTGGGGGTGCTGAAAGGCAGCACCAGGTCCCGCAGTGGACGGTGGGCACTGGGGTGGCAGAGAGCAGGGAGGGCCCCGCAGGCGGTGGGTGCGTGCTGCCGGCCTCAGCGTCGCGGCGTTTGCTTGGAAGGAGGCTTAGGATTTCTTGGCTGCAAGGCGAGCTCGTGGCTCAGGGCAGGAGACGGGGGCCCTGCTCAGTCACTTTCCTGCCGTCGCCGGACACATGGGGGCAGCCCAGGAGGGCGGGGAAGGGGCTTGGGAAGCCTAGAGGGGACAGGTGGGGCTCAGCTCCACAGCATCTCTCCAGCCCCCCCCACTGAAGTCTCCTGCGCGGCAGCACAGCTGGGAGGGCGTTTGCCTTTCCCACAGCCAAGCCAGGTTCCATCTCCGACTTCCCATATGGGGATCCCCGGCATCCCATAGGGTCCCTTAAGCATGCCAGGAGTCATTCCTGGATGCAGAGCCAGGAGTAACCTTGAGCATTCAAGGGTGTGACAGGGAGGAGAGGAGGGGAGGAGGGGAGGAGGGAGGAGGGGAGAGGGAGAGAGAGGGGGAGGGAGGGGAGGGGGAGAGGGAGGGAGAGGGAGGGAGGGGGAGGGAGAGAGGGAAGGAGGGAGAGAGGAGAGAGGGGAGAGAGGAGAGGAGAGAGAAAGGGAGAGGAGAGAGGGAGAGGAGAGAAGGGGAGAGGAGAGAGGGGAGAGGAGAGACAGGAGAGAGAGGGAGAGAAGGGAGCGGAGAGAGGGAGAGAGAGGAGAGGAGAGAGGGAGAGAAGGGGAGAGGAGAGAGGGAGAGGAGAGAGAGGAGAGAGGGAGAGAGGGAGCGGAGAGAGGGAGAGAGGAGAGGAGAGGAGAGGGGGAGGGGAGAGGAGAGAGGGAGAGAGGAAAGGGAGAGGAGGGAGGGGAGAGGAAGAGGAGAGGGAGGGAGGGGAGAGGAGAGAGGAGGAGAGGGAGGAGAGAGGAGAGAGGAGAGAGAGAGAGAGAAGGAGAGGAGAGAGGGAGAGAGAGGAAAGGAGAGGGCCACTGCCTTGGCGGCCTATTGGAAGACACTGACTTTAGGTGCTGTGTCCAGGGCTCAGAGCCCAGGACATGGACACCCTTCTTGTGCTCTCCAGACATACCCCAGAGGGGCCGACATGCTTGGAAGGTGCCATGTTCCGCACCTACTTTCCGCACAGGGAGCAGCCACGTCCCGTCACCCCCTCCCACCTCTACTCCTCTCTCCCCGGGATGACCTGCACCCTGGGGTGCTTATAAGCAGGCTTGGGGGAATCTCATAGAGCGGGGTGGAGGGTCCACTCTTGGTGATCTCAGACAAGGGACAGCACCGTGCTCAGGCCCAGCAATGCTGTTGGTCTCCACAGCCACATAGAGCCTGGAATTGAACTCAGGGCTCAGCACCTACAAAACAGCACCAGACCCTGTGCCTGCCCTCAGGGATTTGGTTGCTTTGGGGGAGGTGATTTGGGGAGCCTGAGGACACACCCAGCAGTGCTTGGGGCTTACTCCTGGCTCTGCACTCAGGAATTACTCCTGGCATGCTTAAGGGACCATATGGGATGCCGGGATCAAACCCAGGTCAGCTACGTAAGGCAAGAGCCCAACCCTCTGTACTATCGCTCCGGTCCCCTGAGTTGATTTTCTTTTAATTGAATCACCATGAGGTAGACCACTACAAAGCTGTTCATGGCTGGGTTTCAGTTATACAGTGTCCAGCACCGTCCCTCCACCAGGGCACGTTTCCCGCCACTGTCCCAGATTCCGTTCCCCCGCCCCTCACAACTGCTTTTATGGCTGGCCCTCTCGCTCTCTCCTCTCTCTCTCCTCTCCTCTCTCTCTCCTCTCTCCTCTCTCTCTCTCTCCTCTCCTCTCTCTCCTCTCTCTCCTCTCTCTCTCTCCTCTCCTCTCTCTCTCTCTCTCTCCTCTCTCCTCGCTCTCTCTCTCTCTCTCTCCTCTCTCGCTCTCTCCTCTCTCCTCTCTTTTTCTCCTCTCTTCTCTCTCTCGCTCTCTCTCCTCTCTCTCCTCTCTTCTCTCTCTCGCTCTCTCTCCTCTCTCTCTTTCTCTCTCTCCTCTCTCCCACCCTTTGGGCACTACGGTTTGCAGGAACAGACATGTACATCCCTTTACCTACTTTCCACACCCCTGAGGGTTTTTAACCGGAGTTCAGGCCAGCTATAACCAGCTCAAGGCCACGCATGACTTTTCCTTCATTTTCACACTTGGTGTTTTCTATGCTCACAGCACCAAGCTGCTTATCGGAGACTCAAGTGAAGCTGGACATGCTGGGTCAGCTGGTCACTGCACTCTAGCAAGTTCAGCACGGCAGCTCCACCCACACCTCCGCGGACTGTGACCACACACACACACACACACACACACACAGCCATATCCCAGCCCCACCTGAAGGCTCTCTGAAGCACTGTGCGCTGACCCGGGCAGCGGAGCCCCACAGCCCAGCATATTCCTTCTCTGAGATCTCCAAGTTCCCTTCTCTCCCTCCACACACGGCATGTCACAGCTGGCCCTAACCTCCCTCGCCCTGCCCTCGGCTCCACACGTGCTGACAGAGCCCCGGAGGTTCCAAGAAGACGGGATGTGTGGTCCCCAATGCCCACCAGGGTCAGCCTGGAATCCTCGTGGCAGCGCGTGCCGATGAGCCACCAGGCTGCGGGACGCAGGTTCGGAATCCATCCGCCCCTTCTGAGAAGCGTGGGGATTTCAGGCGCGCTCCCCTGCAGGGAAAGCTGGCTGCTGGCGGCACTGACGCAGCTGGGCTGTCTCACACACATGCACCACGAGGCTGCGCGTCACCTCAGCTGCTTCCTCACGGCTCCCACCATCCGTCCACCCCTCACTGTCACACCCTGACTGAGCCGTGTCCTGGGTCTCAGAGGAAAGTGTCTGATTCCCTCACATCCACAACACCAGCCTCGCAGACCCAGTTCCAGTCCCTCCGGCCTCCAATCAGCTGAAGTCCCTGGCCCACACCTGTCCATCAGCCTCCCTCCGTGCTCTGTGGGAAGGACCAGCTGTCTGTGAGCTGTGTGGTCATCTCATCTCCACGTCCTGTCTCGGGCCCAGCCCGTGGTTCTCAGGCTGCTGAGCACGTGACTCAGAGACGAGCCCATCTCTGCCCTCTCTCCTCTGTGCCTCCTTCCTCCTTCCCATCCATCTCCCAGCCCTGTGCACACGCTCTTCCTTCCTGGGCTCTTTCTCCGCTCCCCAAGGCTGTTCTCCACCAGCTTCTCGGTGTCATTCCAAGGAAGTCTTAGACCTACTTCCAGACCTGCGTCAGGCTGAGTCTACTGGGGCACCCCAGAGGGGTATGGGTGAGCCCACCACCCGCACAAACAGAACCCCAGCAGCTGAACACCTCCACACTCCACAATCACTGTCATGTCCGCAAGGCCAGACTCCACTACTCAGATGAGCCCTATGCAGAAATGACTCTGATGTAAACCTCAAGTATGCAGGCTTTGTGACGGCAAGCTCCTGGCTTTCAGGGAGCTGGGGATGGGCTACCTCCCCATCTCTCTGTTCTCCAGGAAAGCCCAGCAGTCGTGCCCACGAGATCTCATTCCGAGGCTTTCTGCGCCCCAGACCTGTCCGTGAGCAGCTGTCCCCGAGCACCGTGAAGCTGTCCACAGCTGCCCCTGGGCCGACATAGAGGGTGGGTTCCTGCAGCCACTTCCCTAACGAGACCAGAGGCTCCATGTTAATGAGACTCAAGCACGACTGTTTGTCCTGGACACCGCATAATTTCTGGGTCATGGCACCTGCTCGAATATGACTGGGTGAAGGAAGGCAGTGGGAGCTGCAGACACATGCCACGTCCCCATTCTCAGTGGCCTCACAGTGCTGCCACAGGAGGTACCAGCTGGTCATCCCTCCACAAGGGCGAGGAATGGCCTGACAGACAGCGTAAAACCTCGATTATTTTTGTCTGCTTTGGGGTCACACCCAGAGATGCGCAGGCTGCTCATGACTCTGCCCTCAGGAATTACTCCTGGGGCTGTTTGGGGACCCTACAGGATGCCAGGGGTCGAGCCTGGGGTGGCCACATGCACGACGAACACTCTATTGCTCAGGCTCTCAAAACCCCACCGTGACAGCCGTAACAATATTGTCTGTCTGCAAAGGGCTTTCTCAGGAGGTCTTGAGCGGTTGGTCTCTTTGGCCGTGCAGACAGAGGTAAAATTCGGACAGCGACCTAAGGCTCAGAAGACAGATGTGCCAATGGGTGGGAAGGGCTGGTCTCTGCGTCTCTGAGGTCGCTGGAGTTGGTGCCAACTGCTGGTCTCCCGGAGTGGGCACAGCTGGTGCCCAGGACTCAGGACTGGCTGCGATTCCCAGCCATAACCGGCTAGGGACTTGGACGCCCCAGAGGCCCGGGCTGGGCGGCTTCAGAGAAACGGTTCCCGTGTTTTTCTAGACCACCAATCCTGAGCTGGCTGGTGCCATACCTCCTACTGAGAACACCCGGGGAGGAGAGCTGGGCCGGGTCCTCCAGATGCTCCCAGAGCCCCGCCCACAGCCCAGAAAGTGCCTTGCTGGACCAGGGGGCCTGCATGGGGCCCCTGCTGGAGGACGCGAGCCAGCATCTGGCTCTTCTCTGGGGTCCAAAGCCCAGCATGGCCACTGAGTGTTGGCAGGGAGGAGGAAGCGGGCGTTGTCTGAGCCTCTCGTGCTTGCCTGGGGTGGGGAGGACGAGTCTAACCCTCCCTCCTTCCAGGGGGTGAAGGGAAAAAGCACGCAGGCAACAATGAGCATTTAGTAGGTGCTCCTCACACTCACACATTCTCCTGCGGTGCTGGACGCTTGGGACTCACCTCGCCGCCAAGGCAGCTCGTCACCCTCACACTCACCCCACTGGCCCGAGGATCTGTTCTAGTGTCTGGTTTCGGTCCAGTTTTCCCCATCCCCTGTTTGAATTTCTTTAAAGACAGTTGTGGAGGGTGTCTATAGGTCACAGCCTGTAGGGTCTAAAGTCACAGCCCTAAACCGAGCCCCACCATGGCCAGGAGGGACCCCCTGAGCACAGAGCCAGGAGTCATAGCCCATGAGCATCATCAAGTGTGGCCAAAAACCACACCCCAGCGGCCAACAAAGAATAAAGACAACTGAGGCGCTGGACAGTCACACGGCCGTCTGAGTGCCGGCTGTGTGCGGGAGGCCGGGCTCTGTCCCTCACGTGGTCGTCTAAGTGCCGGCTGTGTTCGGGAGGCCGGGCTCTGTCCTTCACGTGGCCATCTGAGTGCCGGCTCTGTGTGCAGGAGGCCGGGCTCTGTCCCTCATGTGGCCGTCTAAGTGCCGGCTGTGTGCGGGAGGCCGGGCTCTGACCACAGGAGAGCCACAGGGTCCCCTTAGTGATGCCAGGAGCTACCCCAGCACAGGGCCTGGAGTAGTCCTGAGCGCTAGAGAAAGCCAGTTGGAGCTGAGCGTCATGCAGACCAGGGGCTGTGCAGAGAACATCCGGACGTACCTCTCCCACCCCAGACCCTGAGGCTGACATGTCTCCCCAGAGGCCCTCCCTGGCCTCGGTGCCAAGCTGGCAGTCTGGGGCCAGAGGGATAGCACAGCAGGTTCAGGCGCTTGCTGGCACGCAGCTGACCCAGGTTCGATCCCCAGCACCCCATAGGGTCCCCAAGCCCCACCAGAAGTGGTCCCTGAGTGCAGAGCTAGAAGTCAGCCCCCAAGGCAGCCTGGGGTGGCCTTTGCCCCCTGAGTCAGCTCCTGGACTCCAGCTAACCCTCCAAATCCTTCTGCACCCCATAAAGAAACTGGGGGTTCTGGACAGAGTCGTGACCTACCCGGGTCTCAGGGCCAGCACACTTTGGAGCTGGGGGCTAAGTCGGCGAGACCAGAGTTGGGGTTTCTCCTCAATAAACACGCTTGTGTTTCAGTGAAGAAGCAGGGGCCGAACAGCAGTGCTGAGAGACCAGGACACTTGCCTTGCACGCAGCCGACAAGGGTTCAATCCCTCTCACCCCATTGGCCCCGAGCTCATCAGGAGTGATCCCTGAGCATCGCCAGCTGTGGCCCAAAAACAGGGACACAGAAAGAGGAGGCAGCGTGCACTTCTCAGACACCCTGACCCGAAGCAGCATCTCAGAGAGAAGCAAACTCTCGGCCCCTTATAAACTCGCTGCACTCTCTAGGAGAGCCGCAGGGCAGGGCGGGAGGACTGGGGGGAAGCCCTCACTCAGCGGGAGGACGGTGGGAGGGATGGCGCCAGCTGGGTTCACACAGAGGAGGGTGGCAGGAGCCAAGGGCAGAAGGTGACGGGAGCCGGAATGCAGCCAGCCGGTCACCACGGCAACGGAGCCTCTGTCCAAGGCAGACCCCAATGCTGGTGCTCCTGGTCCTTTCACGGAGGAGATATTGGTGCTGCTGCACGTGTCAAGGCAGAAGTCAGTATCCACGAGGCTTGGAAGGTGGGATTCTTTCCTCTTCTTTAAGACCACATCCACGCTCCACTGAACACAAGTGTGCCTGGGACAGCTGGGCAGGTGCTTACGCTGAGAAATGAGCGGCAGCGAGGTCCGGGTCACGTGAGTATGGTCTGGGTCACGCGAGTGTGGTCTGGGTCACGTGAGTGTGGTCTGGGTCACTGGAGTGTGGTCTACGTCACGGGAACATGGTCTGGGTCACAGGAACGTGGTCTGGGTCATAGGAGCATATTCTGGGTCACGGGAGCGGGTCCAGGTCATGACAGGTGACCTGATCAGGGGGCATCTCCGGAGCTTGCGGCCCCACCCAGCTCAGAGGAACAAATTTGCGCTGTGCACAGCGTTTGAACACAACCGGCTGCAGAGTGACCCTCGCCTGGGCCAGCTCATTACAGGGGGCTTTCCTGGTGATGCACCCCAGCCCCAGCACACGGGGAGCAGCCCTGGAGTGAGCCGGCAACCCCGAGCCAGACTGTGGCCTTGCGACAGCCGCATCCACAGCACCGTGGAGCGACCCACACTCTGGGGCAACCCTGCCCTCGAGGACTGTCTGGGCCCGGAGCTCACGTCTGGGAACAGTGACAGGAGGGGCTCTGATGTGCAGCTTGGGTGGGGAGCGACAGGGAAAACATCTCCCAAAGGCTCTGCCCTGCCCAGACTGAAAAGCCGGAGCGTGGAGACACGAGAGCAATAATCGGAGGGAACCAGCAGAGCCACGTGGCCAGCTGGGCTCAGGACCCCAGGGTAGGGGGTAGCACATCCCTGGGCGGCAGCGCCAGCCCTGAGTCAGCCCCAGTCAGGCGGGCAGAGCACTGCAGCGCCGAGTAGCACCTCTTCCCGGGCCTTTGCAGTGAACCACAGGCCCTGTAGGGGGGTCTCTGGGCTCTAAGCGCCATTTGAGAGAACCAAAAAAAAAAAAAAAAACAAAGACCAGACAGTGTGTACAAGGCAAAGACATGGCCATGTGCACACACTTGGGGGAGGCCCCTGCCAGTGCAATGGGGAGACAAACCGCCCCAGCCACGTGGGGCGCAATGGGAGACAGACTACGCCAGCCACGTGGGGGCACAATGGGAAACAGACCACACCAGCCACATGGGGGGGCAATGGTAGACAGACCACGCCAGCCACATGGGGCGCAATGGGGAGACAGACCACACCAGCCACGTGGGGATGCAATGGGAGACAGACTGCACCAGCCACGTGGGGCGCAATGGGAAACAGACCACGCCAGCCACATGGGGGCGCAATGGGAGACAGGCCTGCAATGGGAGACAGACCATGCCCAGCCTCATGAGGGTGCAATGGGAGACAGACCACACCAGCCACGTGGGGCACAATAGGACACAGGCCACACCAGCCCGGGGGCCTAGGACACGGCCCCGCGGGGCGGCCGGGGGCTGGCGGCCCGCCGTGGGGCCTGGCAGGCCCCACGTGGGGGCTGGCGGCCCCGCCCGGGGGCTGGGCACAGGCAGCACGGGGGGCAAATAGGACACGGCCCCCCACGTGGGGGCCATGGGCCGGCCACCAGCCACGGGGGGCACAATAGGACACAGGCCACACCAGCCACGTGGGGGCACAATGGGAGACAGGCCACACCAGCCACGTGGGGGGGCACAATGAGGGGCACAGACCACACCAGCCACGTGGGGGCACAATGGGAGCACAGGCCACACCAGCCACATGGGGGCACAATAGGGACACAGGCCACACCAGCCACGCGGGGGCACAATAGGGACACAGGCCACACCAGCCACGTGGGGGCACAATAGGACACAGGCCACACCAGCCACGTGGGGGGCACAATAGGGCACAGGCCACCAGCCACGTGGGGGCCAATAGGACACAGGCCACACCAGCCACGTGGGGGCAAAATAGGACACAGGCCACACCAGCCAGGTGGGGGCACGAGCTCCCTAATGTCCATTGTCTGCCCAGGACACCTGAGAACCAATGCCGGCCGGAAACACTGGACTGAAAGGTCTGCAGCCTCAGAAGCCAACAACCCCCTGTGTCCCAGGTCACCTGCTCCCAAGAGTGCAGAGCAAAGGCCCAGAGGCTGAGCTGAGGCCTGGTCTGTACCCCAAGGCCTGACCTGCACTCCCCAGCTAAGGCCTGGCCTGCACCCCCGCTGAGGCCTGGTCCAGCCCCTCTTGCACATGATAGAAGCAGAGTAATGGCCTGGAGTCCAGTGAGCACCATCTAAGGAGGACTCTGGAGGATTTAGGGGCACGGAAACCCTTCTCCTGGAGGCCCCGCCCCTGTGCCCCGACACCTCACCCACTCCGGCCTTCTGCCTCTCTCCTTGCCCGGTGCTTGTGCAGACCACCCAGCACAGCGCCCACCGAGGCAGGAACTCTCACCCCGGCTCCGGCCACAGGCTTTTGAAGTCCAAGGCGTGGAGGGCAAAGCGTAGCCGGCTGGGCGCGATGGGGCTCTGGCCCCCAGCTGGGCGTGAGGCTCCGCCCCACAGCCCAAGTTGCAGGGAGCCCTGTGGGCTGTCTAAACACTGGCAGGCTCCAAAAGCAAGTCGCCTGCCTTCAAGACACGGCTGTTGCCTTTGGCGTCTACAGCGCTTTCCTATTTCCAGATAAGAAGGTAAACAGAGGGGGCGGCCATGGGGGGGCCCTCCCCACAGAGCGGGGGGGGGGGGGGGGAGACACGGCCGCGACCTCCGCTCGGCCGGCAGCACCCCCAAACTCAGGGCAGAGTGTCAGAATCAAGCACCCCATTCTCCACCTCCAAAGAAAATGTCTGTGCGCCCCAAACAGGTGGCGGACCACTCGTGTGTCATCCAGCAGGGGGCTTCCAGGCGAGGACCTGGGCACCATATCAGAGGGGGAGCACCCCACTTTTCAGGAGCCCCCTGGTGGGAGCTGAGGGACGGTGAGGCCAGTTGAGGTTCCAGCCTGGGGCCTCGCCGAAGCCGAGGCTGGGGTGAGGCTGCTAATGAGATTCTGGGAAATTCCAGCAAAATGCTTCACATTCACAGTCTCTGGGCCCCAAGGGAGCAGAGGACCCTGGGGCACACCAGAGCAGCTCAGCTCTCGGGGGCTTCTCCCAGTGGACCCCGGGCCCCGGGTCTGACAGTCTCCAGGAGAGGCAGCGGGTGAAGGGGAGGTGACCTCACGGAGGAGGGGCTCGAGCTCCCCAACGTTGACCCCACACACACGCCACCTCTCCACAGCTGCATGCAGGGGGCGTCTGCCTGCCCCTGGGAAGTGCAGGTCCGAGCAGCTGGACAAGGCCTCTGGCTCTCGGGCCGCCTGGACAGCCCCTCTCCCGCTCTCTGTCCCTTCTGCAGACAGAAACAAGGAGTCTCCCCCAGAAGTCCAGCCAGCAGCACCTCCAGAATCGACCGTCAGCGCCCGGCCGCCCTCCTCTGTGGGACCGCGTGGACACGTGCCATCCGCAGGGCCGCCGCAGCTGTGCTGACTGTGGCCCCGACACAAAGGGGCTTCCCCCACCCCCTCCCCCAGCCCACCCGCCCTTGACTTTGAACCTTCTCGTGTTGTTGACGTTGAAGCCCAGTTGTGTTGGTGCCCGTCTCCAAGGTCAACAGAGCTTTACAGGGAAATGTTTGGCCCTTTGATTCCTGTTGCTCCGAGTTTGGCCGAATGGCCGGAATCATGAGCATTTCCATTCATTTCCTTTTAAAGTGTTGCTGATAACGGAGGGGCGGCTCCCAGCGCCGCTGATCCAGGGCTGGGCAGAGCTGACCCCGGAAGGCTGTGGAGGTGGTGGCCGCCCCGTGGGGAGGTCCAGGCAGACCCCGAGATGCTGTGCGAGAGAGCCCAGGCGGCAGCGGGAAGGGATGCGAGGCAGCGGGGGCGGGGGCTTCCAAACCCGGGGGCCTGGCTTTACTGCCCCATTTTCTAGAGTAGAAGACTGAGGCCAGGCTTCCTGCCTCCCTGGGTCTGGCTCCTGCTCCTCTCCCCCACATTCATCCGGGGCCTGTGAGCTTGGGCAGTGTGAGGAGAGAAGACAGACACCCAGCAGGACCTGGGAGAAACAGCAGGACCGGGTACCAGAGCACCCCAGAAAAGGCCAGACTGTAAGCGTGCCTTCACACCAGTCCGGTGTGGCTAAAGGCCTTTGGGGCTGGTGTGCGAGAGACCCAGAGTCGGGAGGGGGGGAGAGTAAGGCCTGTGACCCAGATCCCAGACGGGGCCAGCACCGTCGCTTCTGATGCACGAGGCACCAGGGGGTTGGGGGCAGACCGGAGACCCCAGCAGCCCCTGGTAGCTGCCCAGGAGGGAGAGGCCTCAGCCAGCTCAGTCGGTCTCTGAGGGGTGACTCTGTCACAGGGGAGAGTGGACAGTCCGGCAGGGCCCCAGAAGCAGAGTGGCCAGGCTGGATGCTGCCCAACAAGGGGGTGCACATGAAGGCTGAGAGCCCTGAAATGTCGCCCTGACTTCCTGTTCATGGACGCAGACAACATCTTTTTCTTTTTTGGTCTTTTTGGGTCACACCCCGCAATGCTCAGAGGTTACTGCTGTCTCTGCACTCAGGAGTCACTCCTGGCGGTGCTCAGGGACAGCAGGGATGCCGGGATTGATCCTGGGTCGGCCATGTGCAAGGCAAACCTCTGCGCTGTACTGTCGCTCGGCCCAGCAGACCACATTTGCAGGCACTTCCCACCGTCCCGTGGAGATGCCGTGGGACAGCTCTGTGTCCTTCCGTCCTTCCACGGAAGCACCTGCGTGAGCTGCAGCCTATGGCAGGCCGTGGTGCCCCACTGGCCATGTCCCCGAGTTGGGCTTCCACAGGTCCCACCAGGCAGAAGTGCGCATCACCACCCATTTCCCCTGAAGCGCATTGCGACAAAGGTGACTCTCATGGTTGTGGAACCCAGAAATCCCGGCCCTGCTCAGGTGTCCTGGGGCTGGGGAAAAACCAGCTTCTTGCCTCTTCCAGCTTCTAGAAGGTGCCGGCGTGTTCCTGGGCACTGCTTGGGGTCTTACTTCCTCCAGCTCTTTAGTGTGAGGCCCCGTGCCCCCTCTCTGGGGGACATGCTGAGCCACGCCAGGACAGTGGGGCCAAACTGCCTCTCCGGGGCCTTCACCAGGTCCCGTCTGCAGCGTCTGATTCTATGGCGTCAGATAAGGCAGGTGCCCGTGCCAGGCTGTGGGAATCGGGCAGACCCGGCCCTGTTGAGCCTGACATGGCCTGGCCCTACCCTCCCCATCAGACTCTCAGACTCTGCTTTCCTGCTATCCCATCACACAAAACCTGCTTGGGAACCTCAAGGCTACCTCAGCCTCTGCGCAGCAGCTGTTGTGCTTAGGAAGATGCCCCTGTAGGCGGATGCAGCTCAAAGGAACGAATGGACGAAGCGATTCGTGCCTACGGCAGGAAGACAGACACTCGCCTCACCTACCTCTCACGCCTGCCAAGATGCTGTCGGAAGCATCATGCTCCCACCTGCCATTTTCCCGCCAAGTACCTCGAAACATCCGGCTCTCAGTCATTCCCGGGACGGGATTCTTCCAAGTGTGGGGACCTAGTTAGCCAAGGTCAGCCCTGGATGGAACCTACTCCAGGTTTCTTGCTCCGAGGGCCAATGAGGCAGGCCAAGGAAGGGAAAATTATTTCAATGAACGTTTGCTGCTTTGGTGGCGATCCTACACAGGTCTCTGCTATTGACTGCACCCCGCCCCAGGAACCAGAGGCCTGTTCATGGTTAAATGACCCTTATTACCTCCTGGTTCTGAGGCTCTCGTTAACTGGACATTCTAGTGTGTTGTTAGGAGGGAAATGTAAACAGAAACCCAGAAAGGAGTCGTTTTGGGGTGGTTCTCCAAATTCATAGCACTCACATATGGCGGGCAGTGGACAGCCAAGCAGGACCAGCTCGCCTCGTCGCAGCTTGTGTGGCTTTTTCTCCATCACACCTAAATCCAGGTGGTCTTACTGCTGGGAAACCAACACGCCTTTCCTGACCTCTAGACAGACCCAGGCCAAGTGCAGGCCTACAGCATGTACGTCTCAACGGACAGAAACGATCAATCATGCAAGTACTAAACAAAAACAAGTTCTAATAAGTCAGAAGGAGAAAGACAGATGCCAGATGAACTCACTCAGACAATGACTACAGAGACACAAACCAGGGAACAGGCGAACAAAAACAAACCGTGGCTCTCAGCCCACAGAACTGTGGGGAGGGACTGGAGCGAGAGTAAAGCTGGGAGGGCGTTTGCCTTGCATGCAGCCAACCGGGTTCCATCCCCGGCATCTCATATGCCCCCCAAAGCACCACCAGGATTAATTCTTGAGTGCAGAGCCAGGAGTAACCCCTGAGCATCTCCGGGTGTAACCCAAAAAGAAAGAAAGAAAGAAAGAAAGAAAGAAAGAAAGAAAGAAAGAAAGAAAGAAAGAAAGAAAGAAAGAAAGAAAGAAAGAAAGAAAGAAAGAAAGAAAGAAAGAAAGAAAGAAAGAAAGAAAGAAAGAAAGAAAGAAAGAAAGAAAGAAAGAAAGAAAGAAAGAAAGAAAGAAAGAAAGAAAGAAAGAAAGAAAGAAAGAAAGAAAGAAAGAAAGAAAGAAAGAAAGAAAGAAAGAAAGAAAGAAAGAAAGAAAGAAAGAAAGAAAGAAAGAAATGAAATGGTGGGTAGCAGAAGGGAAGAACTAGGGGTCCAACAAGCAGCAGGAGAAAAATCAGGTGCTTGGGAGTGGGAAGAGGTCACACATCTGACGAGGTACCCCCTGAACATAGTCAACCAGCATTGAGGGCACACATCTGACGAGGTACCCCCGAACATAGTCAGCCAGCATTGAGTCAGTCCCAGAAAATTATTCTTTAATTAAAGAATCTATGGCTCTGAAATTCCAAAGTAATAAGCTTTCTCCTTCGGCCGTAACAATTACTTCCCAACAGCCTGGAAGGTCTAATTAAATCCTAAGCTCTGGGACTTTTATGCCAACCCCTCGGGCTTTTATGCCAACTCCAGCCTTCCAGAAGCCTTGGCTCACTTGGGTGTGAGCGACTCCGACTCTGGCTACGCCCCACAAACAGCCCCTTTGTGGTTCCCCCTCCACCAAGCACAAGCCCAAGGGTCAACGGTGCTGACCCAGCTCAGCAGAAAAGCACCTGCTCCACCTTGGAACTGAGACTAGGGCCCTTGGGGCAGAGAACTTGGGGGGCCTTGGTCAGTGGGTGACCAGATGGCCAGATGGTCAGAGCAGGGTCTCCAGGCCACTGCTGAGATCTCATGGAAATACTAGGACCTCACGGCTGTGGTTTGAAATTAGAAACCAAGGGACAATTTCCTGTTTCCAGAAGTACATCCAGGTCCTCCAGGTCAAAGGAAAAGAGCTACTTCACTCAGAGAAATAAGCTTGCACAAAATCTTTCAGACTATAGGATTTAGATCCTCACCTGAGACAGGACCAGCAGCAGGACCTGCGCACTGACCAGAGGAGAACATGAGGGGCAGGACCTGTCCCGGACACTGGAGAGGAAGTGTCCACCGCAGCCCCAAGACCAGCTCCTGGACCCACCCGTCCTTCCACGACCGCACCACCAGAGCTCTGCTCTCCTAGGGGGACTCAGTGATGCCAATGCAGATGGCCAGGCTGCCCAGCGGCTTACAGGGACACAAGCCGGAACCTAGCTTGTCCCTGGGCAAAGTAAGACGGGGAGTGGCAGGTGGCAGGATTAGGGAAAGAAATACCCAGAGGTGGGAGAACATGGTGGGGACTGTAGAAAGAACTCACTCAGCGGTGAGAAGCCGGGGGTTCCTGCGCTGGATTTAGAGAACACCACTACCATTTCTGACCAGCCAGGCCTTCAGGGAGTTATTTTGCTTATTTGAATCTTTTTCCTTCTCCCCAAGCAAGATCAGAACGCAAATAGTGGCTTTATAGTCAGGAGATACAGGGTTGGTGCAAGGATTCAGTGAGACGATACGCAGAGAACTCAACCAGGCTCTCCTGGATACTGCAAAATTCCCAAGTCTCTTCCTCCGGGCAAGAGAAGTGAAGGAAGTGGAGGTGATGGTGGTGGTGGCTGTAATCATGGTGGCATTGGGAGAAGTGCTGGTAATGGTAGAGGTGATGGTAGTCACAGTAATGGTGCTGCGGGTGTGATGGCAGAGGTGATGGTCGCCACGGTAGTGATGCTGGTGTGGTGGAAATGACACGGCAAGATACTGGTGGTGTGATGGCAGAAGTGATGGTCGTCACGGTAACGATGCTGCTGCTGGTACTGCGTGACGGTGGTGGGTGAGGTTGGCAGAGGTGCTGCGGTGGAGATATGATGGAGATGCATGGTGTTAACAGAGAGGGTAGAGTGGAGGGTGATGGCTGTGAGGGAGGGGTGATGATGCTGAGGGATGGGGGGTCAGGCAGGACAACACTGAAGGCGTTTGAGAGCGATGTGATTGTTGTGCTCGGCTGGTGGTGCTGTTGACAGTGATGTGTTACTGCGGTAAGGCAGAGCTGGTTGTACTGTTGATAGTGACATGTTACTGTGGTAAGGCAGAGCTGGTGGTACTGTTGATAGTGATGTGTTACTGTGGTAAGGCAGAGCTGGTGGTGCTGTTGATAGTGATGTGTTACTGTGGTAAGACAGAGCTGGTGGTACAGTTGATAGTGACATGTTACTGTGGTAAGGCAGAGTTGGTGGTACTGTTGATAGTGATGTGTTACTGTGGTAAGGCAGAGCTGGTGGTGCTGTTGACAGTGATGTGTTACTGTGGTAAGGCAGAGCTGGTGATGCTGTTGATAGTGACGTGTTACTGTGGTAAGGCAGAGCTGGTGATGCTGTTGACAGTGATGTGTTACTGTGGTAAGGCAGAGCTGGTGGTGCTGTTGATAGTGATGTGTTACTGTGGTAAGGCAGAGCTGGTGGTGCTGTTGATAGTGATGTGTTACTGTGGTAAGGCAGAGCTGGTGGTACTGTTGATAGTGATGTGTTACTGTGGTAAGGCAGAGCTGGTGGTGCTGTTGATAGTGATGTGTTACTGTGGTAAGGCAGAGCTGGTGGTACTGTTGATAGTGATGTGTTACTGTGGTAAGGCAGAGCTGGTGGTACTGTTGACAGTGATGTGTTACTGTGGTAAGGCAGAGCTGGTGGTACTGTTGATAGTGATGTGTTACTGTGGTAAGGCAGAGCTGGTGGTACTGTTGATAGTGATGTGTTACTGTGGTAAGGCAGAGCTGGTGGTGCTGTTGATAGTGATGTGTTACTGTGGTAAGGCAGAGCTGGTGGTACTGTTGATAGTGACGTGTTACTGTGGTAAGGCAGAGCTGGGGTGCTGTTGATAGTGATGTGTTACTGTGGTAAGGCAGAGCTGGTGGTACTGTTGATAGTGATGTGTTACTGTAGTAAGGCAGAGCTGGTGGTGCTGTTGACAGTGATGTGTTACTGTGGTAAGGCAGAGCTGGTGGTACTGTTGATAGTGACATGTTACTGTGGTAAGGCAGAGCTGGTCGTCCTGTTGATAGTGATGTGTTACTGTGGTAAGGCAGAGCTGGTGGTACTGTTGACAGTGACGTGTTACTGTGGTAAGGCAGATCTGGTGGTACTGTTGATAGTGACGTGTTACTGTTTTAAGGCAGAGCTGGTGGTACTGTTGATAGTGATGTGTTACTGTGGTAAGGCAGAGCTGGTGGTACTGTTGATAGTGATGTGTTACTGTGGTAAGGCAGAGCTGGTGGTACTGTTGATAGTGATGTGTTACTGTGGTAAGGCAGAGCTGGTGGTACTGTTGACAGTGACGTGTTACTGTGGTAAGGCAGATCTGGTGGTGCTGTTGACAGTGATGTGTTACTGTGGTAAGGCAGAGCTGGTGGTACTGTTGATAGTGATGTGTTACTGTGGTAAGGCAGAGCTGGTGGTACTGTTGACAGTGATGTGTTACTGTGGTAAGGCAGAGCTGGTGGTGCTGTTGATAGTGATGTGTTACTGTGGTAAGGCAGAGCTGGTGGTACTGTTGATAGTGACGTGTTACTGTGGTAAGGCAGAGCTGGTGGTGCTGTTGATAGTGATGTGTTACTGTGGTAAGGCAGAGCTGGTGGTACTGTTGACAGTGATGTGGTTACTGTGGTAAGGCAGAGCTGGTGGTACTTTGATAGTGATGTGTTACTGTGGTAAGGCAGAGCTGGTGGTGCTGTTGATAGTGATGTGTTACTGTGGTAAGGCAGAGCTGGTGGTGCTGTTGATAGTGATGTGTTACTGTGGTAAGGCAGAGCTGGTGGTACTGTTGATAGTGATGTGTTACTGTGGTAAGGCAGAGCTGGTGGTGCTGTTGATAGTGATGTGTTACTGTGGTAAGGCAGAGCTGGTGGTACTGTTGATAGTGATGTGTTACTGTGGTAAGGCAGAGCTGGTGGTACTGTTGACAGTGATGTGTTACTGTGGTAAGGCAGAGCTGGTGGTACTGTTGACAGTGACGTGTTACTGTGGTAAGGGCAGAGCTGGTGGTGCTGTTGATAGTGATGTGTTACTGTGGTAAGGCAGAGCTGGTGGTACTGTTGATAGTGATGTGTTACTGTGGTAAGGCAGAGCTGGTGGTACTGTTGACAGTGATGTGTTACTGTGGTAAGGCAGAGCTGGTGGTACTGTTGATAGTGATGTGTTACTGTGGTAAGGCAGAGCTGGTGGTACTGTTGATAGTGATGTGTTACTGTGGTAAGGCAGAGCTGGTGGTGCTGTTGATAGTGATGTGTTACTGTGGTAAGGCAGAGCTGGTGGTACTGTTGATAGTGACGTGTTACTGTGGTAAGGCAGAGCTGGTGGTACTGTTGACAGTGATGTGTTACTGTGGTAAGGCAGAGCTGGTGGTGCTGTTGATAGTGATGTGTTACTGTGGTAAGGCAGAGCTGGTGGTACTGTTGACAGTGATGTGGTTACTGTGGTAAGGCAGAGCTGGTGGTACTTTTGATAGTGATGTGTTACTGTGGTAAGGCAGAGCTGGTGGTGCTGTTGACAGTGATGTGTTACTGTGGTAAGGCAGAGCTGGTGGTACTGTTGATAGTGATGTGTTACTGTGGTAAGGCAGAGCTGGTGGTGCTGTTGACAGTGATGTGTTACTGTGGTAAGGCAGAGCTGGGGTGCTGTTGATAGTGATGCGTTACTGTGGTAAGGCAGAGCTGGTCGTCCTGTTGCTAGTGATGTGGTTACTGTGGTAAGGCAGAGTTGGTTGTACTGTTGATAGTGATGTGGTTACTGTGGTAAGGCAGAGCTGGTCGTCCTGTTGATAGTGATGTGGTTACTGTGGTAAGGCAGAGCTGGTTGTACTGTTGATAGTGATGTGTTACTGTGGTAAGGCAGAGTTGGTGGTGCTGTTGATAGTGATGTGTTACTGTCGTAAGGCAGAGCTGGTGGTACTGTTGATAGTGATGTGGTTATTTTGCTCAGAGCTGGTGGTGCTTCTGATGTTGATGGTGATGTGTTATTGTGCTAAGGCAGAGCTGGTGATGCTGTTGATAGAGATGCCAGTGAAGGTGGTAATGGAGATGTTGGTAGCAATAATACTGGATGTTATGCTGGTGACAATCAATGATGGTTGCGGTAGGATAGGTATGGAGTGGTGTTGAGATTAATGATGGTAGTGCTGGTGTGGTGAAGGTAGCATTGGTAGTGGTAGTCATGGCAGTGGTGACTGTAGAGGTGGTCATGGTGATATGTTGATATAATGGTGGGTAGTGACCATGAGGTTGACGACAATGGTGGTGATGGTGCTGGTGGTAGGATACAAATGGTAATGGGGTGGTGACAGTAATGGTGGTGATGGTGTGGTGATGGTGGTGGTGATGATGAAAGTGGTGTTGATGTTCATAGCAATGGTGGTGGTGATGGTGGGGTAGGCATTGTGGTAGTGATGCTGACAGTAATGGTGGTGAGGGTGGTGAGGTAGGCGGTGGTGGTGATGGAACAGGTGTGCTGGCGTAGTGATATCGTGGTGGTGGTGATGATGAGGGTGACAGAGTAGTGTAATGACGTTCACAGCACTGATGGTGACGGTGCTAGGTGAGGATGGTGGTGATGGTGAGGAAGGTGATGGCGGTGTGGTAGTGGGTGATGGCTCACCACTGCACTAGTGAAGTGCCACTAGCTGCTGCCAAGACGAGGCACCCCATTGCAGCAGAGGGGTACCGGCCGCCTGAACGGGGTACACCGTTATCCAGTTCAGAAAGGAAGCAACACCTTGATGATCACAGCTCCAGGCTGAAGATTCCCTTCGAGGAGGAAGACGGTGATTCATCTTCCCTGAGTGACTGACAAACCCCAAAGAGCAGCAGGGAGAGACACAGGATGGCGACTCACATGGGGCACATGCCCCAAACTCAGGGAATGCTCCGGCAAAAGATCATCCCAGCTCTGAGCTCACCATGGCTCACCATGGCTCCTCCGGCCCAGGCCAAAGCTGACTCATCCCCAGCCCGTTCCAGCTGAGTGAGAGATGCTCCCTCACAAGCAGGCCTGAATCACCGGCAAACAACAGCCCCATCCGCGGCCAAACTTAGGTACTACTCCACTTGTTGATGAATCATTTCTAAATTAAGCCGGAAGATTTCCAAATTAGCCCAAAATAATCTGCCATCTAGACAGGAGATACATATCACAGCTTTGGAGAAGACCGAAAGGAGAGAGGAAATAAAATACAGAAGGTGATGTTCTCGAAGAAAGAGGGAACGGTTTTCTTCTGAAACACGGGACCTATTTTTGCAACAATGCCTGACTCACTTTATTGGCTCCATCACTGAGCAGGAGAGTGTGGATAACGGGTGGTTTACGGCCAAATAAAGACGCCAAGCGACAGCCGGGCACGACTCCTCATTCTGTTTCTGTGATTCCAACTCAGCTTCAAAGGCGCTTAGAAGCGCAGATTCCTTTCAACTCAAGTTGCCCAAGATTGAGCCTGTGACCAATTACTTCCTGCCTGCCTTCGGGGACGTAGGAACTGCGCTACCCCCAGAAGCCCCTCACCTGGGCACCAGTTCCTGCTTTTGGTCCAGGGCTGACCAGGAGCCTCTCTGCAGAGCCCCGTGCTCTTGGGGTGCTCAGGTGGACGCCCGGCAGTGATCTTTGCCCTGAGTCCTCAGTGTTTTGCTCTGGGCTTGCCAGTTCCCGAGCACATAGATCGAGTCCTGGGGGTTGGGACCAGGAACAGGGGAAACAGACTGACTCGGGCCCGACCGTGGTGTCATCCAGGGGCAGCACAGCGAGTGCTCCTCTCCCTGCTGCTCCCCCGGCTGTGGATTCGAGGTGCTCAGGGTCCCCAATGCAAGTGCGAGCCAGGGTGTAGGCCTTGGCCCAGGCACCTGGCGAGCCTCCCAGGGTACCGGCTCAGCCCGCTAGGGAGAACATCTCGGTGTTATTTGTGTGGGGAAAGGTCCCATCAGTGCCCTGAGGGCCTCAAGGCGACTCCCAGGGAAACTCGGTCACCCTCCTGGGCTTAGGGGCAGTTTGACACAAGGTCCCTAAGATGTGGTGTGGCCCGTGTGCTGGGCACCAGGACCCCAGGGTGCCCCTCGCTTAGGGGACAGTGTGGCCCCATAGCTTGGACTCCGTTGCCGCCACATGTCCAGCATATACCCACCCGCTGGACTCACTCAGTGGCCCCCTGCGTATTTCGTTTCAGACCTTCGAAAGGTCACTTTTATCCCCCATAGGACCAGAGAGAGAGGACAGCGGGAGGGTCATTTCCCTTGCACACAGCGACCTGGATTTGATCCCCCAGCATCCCATATGGTCCCCAAAGCCTGCCAGGAATGAGCCCTGAGTGGAGTAAGCCCTGAGCACTGTGGGGTGTGGCCTCCCAAACCAAATATAAATAAATAAAATTAAAATAAACCCTGGAACTGAGCATAAGGGCTAGAGGCATACAGACCCCCTCCTCCGGCCCCTCTGCCCCCTCCTGGTGCCTACGCAGTGTCTGTCTCTTGGAAAGCAGACCCCAAGGCTTGCCCCTCACTCCTGAGAGCCCCACCCCAGCACAGCTCCCTAGGTGGGTCAGTCCTCTGCTGAAGCCGAGACTCACGGCCCAGGGCACACAGGGTGACCCTGAGCTTAGCTAGAACCCACCAGGGACAGTGGGCTCCAAATCCTTGGAAAGTTCAGCCCATTTGTTGAGGACGGGGAAGATGGGGTGGGGGGGTCCAGCCTGTGCATCCTGAGAAGGGGTGTTGGGACACAGACGCAGGTCGTGAAATCTTGAGGAATTTACTTCCTGTGCGGCCCTTCCTCCCCTCCCCCGCCCCTGCCAATGAAGGTCTGGGAGCCCCAGGGCCTGGCAGAGGGTCTTCAGTGCTCTGTGACACCCCCAGCCCCCAGCCCCAGACCCGAGTCTGCCTGACAGTCCAGCGTGGAGTGGCCGTGGCCGGCACCGGCAGACCTTGCAGCCAAACCAGACCAGGCGCCGTGGGCTGTGTAAACAGCCGGCCGGGGAGGCGCAGGTCTTCCCTGCCTAGTCTGATAACTACGAATCTTTCCTGAAACGCGGCCCCTTCCCCCGCAGCTGCTGTCCCGGGTGAGCTCATCGGTCTTTCCAGAAAGACCGGGCAGCAGCGAGCCAGGGATTTGCTGTCTCTGTCCTCCCAAGGGCACGCTCAGCTCTCAGCGGCGCTGGCGCTCCGCCCCGGTGTCTGGACGTGCCCCTGCTGCCCCGGGTTGGCCAGAGAGGACCCTGTTCAATCTGGACATCAGAGCCTGCCCCCAGCAAGCACGGGCCAGTCGTCTGAGTCCGGCTAGAGACCAGCCTCACCTCCCAGGAAGCGGAAAGACACCCACGAGGCCACTTTCCCCCATTTGGGAGCGGACAGCAAGGGGCGCCCAGGGCCCCAAGGCCCTTTCTAGGAGACTCGGTGCTGGACACCTGTCGGAAGCCACAAAAGCACATACCTGTTCGAGTCTGGTCTCACATGCCCGACCAACAGGGTTCCCTCCGTCACAAATGGGGCCCATGGCTTTGATACCCCGTTTTCACTGTCACTGTCTTCCCGCTCATCATCGATTGGCTTGAGCGGGCCCCAGTAACATCTCCATATGTTCTGTCTCATGCAAGTAGAGCCCAAGGGTATCTGCTTGCTCCAGGAACATAAAGAGCCTCAAATCATTCCATCAGGTCATGGGAATGAGGTCTAAAATTGTTACTGGTATTTGGCATATCAAATACGACACGGGTAGCTTGCCAGGCTCTGCCGTGCGGGTAGCATACTCTTGTAGTCATCTCAAAATCCAGCATTTATTAATGCAAGCTGGACTGTGATAGGCTGGTCTGCTTGGTGGAGTTCTGATGAGAGGGAAGTCTGGATGTGGAAAATGGAGGTCCTCATGGAGTGGGGGGGTCACCTGGCTTGTTGCAAGGCTCTGTTGGGGTGGCGGGCCAGGGCTAGAACCCACCATCCCTCCTGGGTGCCTCGTGAGTGGCTGGGCACAGGGAGAGCCAGGAGCAGCTCTGCCCCATGTCTGTGAGTCTCACAAACCAATAACTCAACATAGTTATTTCAGTGACGTGTGACAGACGGAGGGAGAAGTGATCCGTTCCCACTGGCCTGGGAAGGCATCTTTTGGTTTCCTATAGGTCCCTCAGGTCCCTTGGAACAAACCAGTTTCCAAGCAGAGACTTGGGCCAGTTTGTCTGACCCACAACCAGGGCTCTGACCCCACCACGGGCCACACCCACAACCACAGCAGGAAGGACAGACCCTGTCAAGGGAGAAGCAGGTGGCCCGGGCAATGTGGACACTGCCGATGTGTGCCGCACTGTGGCCACCACAGAGGCTCGCTGCCATGAGCTGGGCCCCTCAGGTCCACCTCCCAGCCGGAACAAACCACGAGAAAGGTGCCTCGAACATAGCACTAAGACCTGGGGGTAGAGTGTGGTCGAAACTTCGGGCACCTGCCTCCACACCCCGACTCCAGTGCTAGCTCCAGCTGAGCTGCCAGAGCGCTCCACGCCCAGCCAGGGCTGACGGGGACCGCTGAGATCTTACATGCCCAGCCAGGGCTACGGGACTGCTGAGATCTTACACGCCCAGCCAGGCCACAGGGACCGCTGAGATCTTACACGCCCAGCCAGGGCTACGGGGACTGCTGAGATCTTACACGCCCAGCCAGGGCTGATGTGGACCGCTGAGATCTTACACGCCCCAGCCAGGGCTGATGGGGACCGCTGAGATCTTACACGCCCAGCCAGGGCTGACAGGGACCGCTGAAATCTTACACGCCCAGCCAGGGCTACAGGGACCGCTGAGATCTTACACGCCCAGCCAGGGAGGGGACCGCTGAGATCTCACGCCCAGCCAGGGCTGATGGGGGCCGCTGAGATCTTACCGCCCAGCCAGGGCTGACGGGGACTGCTGGATCTTACCGCCCAGCCAGGGCTGACGGGGACCGCTGAGTCTACACGCCCAGCCAGGCTGGAGGGGGCGCTGAGGTCTTCCGCCCAGCCAGGGCTGATGGGGGACCACTGAGATCTACCGCCGCAGGGCTCGGGACCACTGAGATCTTACACGCCCAGCCAGGGCTGACGGGACCACTGAGATCTTACACGCCCAGCCAGGGCTGACGGGGACCGCTGAGATCTTACACACCCAGCCAGGGCTACGGGGACCACTGAGATCTTACACCAGCCAGGGCTGACTGGGACCACTGAGATCTTACACGCCCAGCCAGGGCTGACGGGGACCGCTGAGATCTTACACGCCCAGCCAGGGCTACGGGGACCACTGAGATCTTACCGCCCAGCCAGGGCTACGGGGACCGCTGGATCTTACACGCCAGCCAGGGCTGATGGGGGACCGCTGAGATCTTACCGCCCAGCAGGGCTGGGACCGCTGAGATCTTACGCCCAGCCAGGGCTATGGGGGACCACTGAGTCTTCCGCCCAGCCAGGGCTGATGGGGACTGCTGAGAGCCTTACCGCCAGCCAGGGCTGCGGCGACCACTGAGATCTTACCGCCCAGCCAGGGCTACAGGGACCGCTGAGATCTTACACGCCCAGCCAGGGCTGACGGGGGACCGCTGAGATCTATAAAGCACTCGCGGAGCTCAGCAGAGCGATGCCGAAAGGAGAGAAAAGCCGGACAGGAGTCTCCTAGAAGATACACGCACAGTACCCGAAAATGCCCTTCATTCCTGCTCGCCGGAGCACGCAAGTGCCAACGAGATGCAGCCTCAGTCCAGTGAGAGGGTGAGACCAGAGCAAGCAGGGCCAGAAGAAGAGGGACACGCACTCACTGTCCGTGGGCACAGCCTGGGCCACACTAAGGAAAGCATCTTGGAGGCTTGTCAATGTTTGGAAACAGTTTCCCTCTAATGCAGCAATTCTACTTCTCGGCACCAGCTCCCAAACACCAACACACTAATGCTACGAGATCAACACCAACCTACACTCACTCCAGGGAGTGCCAAGAGCCAAGACTGGACACAGCCCATCTGGCCAAGCACAGAGGATGGACACGGAGGGCTCCCATGTACAGCCACTCTGGGAGGGAAGCCGAAGTCTAGTCTGTGCTACCACCAGGACGGAACTGGAGGGTGTCGTTGGGGGAAATTAAGTCAGAGGGAGAAGAAAACAATACCGGAATCCACTCACATGTTCTATAAAGACGCCAAGGACTGGAACGGCTGACGGTGAATGAGAACAAGTCCTTGGACTCAGATACAAGGCGGGCAGAACCAAGGCGGACGAGACTAACTCACTGGGAGGATTCAATCAGAAAAACAAATGCTCACATATTCCAAAGGCTAACACTTAATCTGCGTGGCCGCTCTGGGACCACCGCCCTGGTAGGGAGAGAGAGTGCCACAGAGCCAGCCTGGAGGATGCGGCCAAGAAGACACTCCCAGAGCCCCCACCCTGTGGGAGGAACACCCGAGTGTGTGCAGGGGAGCGCATGGGCATGAGGGGGGGGAGGGGGGGGAAAGCTCGGCCTTCTCCAAGGACAGACGCTTCTCTCTGAGCGTTAAAGGGCTCCCCAACATCACATCCTCTGGCTCTACTCCTATTTGGGGGCCTGGATTGCACCTCGAAGTTCCTTCAGATAGCAATAAGCCCCCCAGTGACATCTGACCCTTTCTCATGCTCCACTGGCTCCCAGAAGTGACGGGCACGCCCAGGTCAGGAGCCTGGAGGCTTCTCCAAGGCCCGGAGACATGTTGAAATTCTGCCCTGGGATCTGTGATGGGCGTGAGCACTCTGGTGCTCAGGGATGGACCGCGGGGCCTGTCTTCCGGAGATGCTTGCCTGTCCCGCCCCATCACTGGGCATGAACCCGCCCCTGCTCCACCAGGACGGAGCCAAACAGTCAGATGTTCAGAGTCCTCATTCCCCAGCACTGAGCCGGGCTCTGGTCCAGCCAGCCCCAGCCAGCACCCCTCGTGCCCGGCCAAGGACCGATGGATGGGGGGACCCTGTGCCCACATGGGTGCCCCTGACTCCAGCCGCCCAGAATGTTCAGCCAGAGATGACTCATTCTCCCTCATGTCTTAGTTCACATGATGTCACCTCGTGCCTAGCCTTCTGGGGCCACAGGTGCAAGGAAAGTGTCGCCCATGTATAGCCTCTGAGTGACAGGGTCACCCTCATCCCTGGTTTCCTTAACCTAATGGTCCATTTGTCAGAAAGTACCTCCCCAACCCGAGAGAGAGAGAGAGAGAGAGAGAGAGAGAGAGAGAGAGAAAGCAGTAACTTCCCCTGACTGAGCACTCTGTGGCCTCTCAGGACAGCACTAACACACTGCACTTAGTGACAGATGGGTGGATGGACAGGTGGACAGAGGGATGGACAGGTGGACGGTGGCTCTATGGGAAGAAGGAAGATTCTTAGGGACAGACAATGGGTGCATGGGTGGAATGGCAGATGGCGTGGCAGGTGGGTGAGGGAAGGATGAGTGGATAGATGGATATACAGATATATGTTGGGGTGGATGCAATGGACGACAGCTGGGTTGGGAGACGTTGGACTGATAGCTGGGGCGGGTGAGTAGGGTGGACAGACAGATGGTTAGGTAGACTGCAGATGGATGGGTAAGTGAGTAAATGCGTACAGAGCTGGACAGAAGACTAGATGGGGTGAATAGACGAACACATGGTCAGTGATAAGATCATGAGACCCAGAGACATACACCGCAGCTGCAGGGAGGGCGGCTCTTGTCCCACTCTGAGCTCACTCTCCCACCCCCACCTCAGAGCCAACCTGAGTGGCGCTTTGGGGAGGGCACGGTCTGGGGCCAGAAGGGCCCTGGTGGCTCCTAACATTCCATTTCCCCATTGACACTGGATACAGGAACCCCAGCAGGGCTAGCTCAGTGACCCGGGACACGGGAACTTATCACAGCACCTGACTTAAGGAGGGCGCCCCAAATGCATGCTGGGTGAACGACATCCACAGACCCCAGCCCTGGGCAAGGGGAGCAGGAAGCCTGGTCTTGCTCTGTCTGCGTCTAGAAAAGACACTCCCCTTTGCTCCAAAAAGCAGCTAGAAATAGGGTCCAGCTCCAGGACAGTCCCCTGGAATAACCAGCTGCCCAGTGGCCTCAGAGGTGCCGCCTTCTCTGGAGAGAAGCACCTGGAGTGGACGCTGAGCAAGGGCCCCAGAACCTGGGTGGGGGAGACGGCCTCGTGTGGCCCCGCTCGTGTCAGTAATCCGAGAACTGTGCCAAGAACAATGCCGGGGAACGGCTTGGCTGTGTGGGGATAAAGCCTGCCTTTGTTCTCCTGCTGGCCTCCACCACGCCGGGACACCAGCCTGCCAGCCCCGCTCAGCCTGTCTGGCCAGGACCTGCTACTGAAAGGGCCATTCACACGGAGACCAGGAGCGGCCTGGCTTCTGCAAGCTGTCCTGCGGCCTGGATCTCCCAGAGCCCACTGAGAGCCTGGGGGAGCAGGCTCCCCCCAGCTGCCACCCTGCACACGGGCTGCGGAGTTGAAATGAACCCTTTGGGGTATGCCCAAACGAACACCCTGGGGTGTGCCTGGAAAGCACACGCCCCAAAGGGGCCTCAGCATCTGAGCATTGACCCCGGTATCCATCGCAGAAACCCAGGAGGGCCAAACGACCGTCCCTACCAGCAGAAACCCAACGCAGCAGCAAGGGCTGGCTCTGGTCCTCTTGGGCCACGCACCAGAAAGGCCTTTCCAGCACTGCAAGAAGGGCAGCTGAGAACCGAGGGAAGGATGGAGGCAGGGTGCCAGGAGCTCAGATACCCCCAGCAGAGCTGCGCGGAGAGCAGAGACGGGTAGAGACCTTGCTGGCCAGCCTCGTGATGGAGGACAGCAGCCCCCAACCTGAATCCGCCAGATGCCACAGCCTGGGGAGTAGGGCTGTGTGGGAGAGGGGCTTCCGGCCAGGTGACCCCCACCCAAGGCTAAGTCCCTGCTGAGACAATAACCGGGCAGCCAGGGTGCGCTCAAGGTGCTGGTTAAAGCCTGGCTTGGGCCACGTCGTCTCTCTCTGAACCTGTTTCTTTCAAATAGGAGCGCCCCTGGGCTGGTCATCACCTTCCGGGAACGCTGAGATCACTGAGGCCAGCAGGGAGAACCAGAAAAAGCGCTGGACCAGCCCTGGAGTCGGCTGTCCTGCTGCCAGACAGCAGAGAACAACCCTAACCCAGGGAGCGGACTCGGGCCCCGCGGAGGGGACACTCAGCCGGGCCAGGCTGCACCCGCCCGCCCCCTCCCCCGCGGCTGGCCAGTCCAGGGTGGGCAGGGGGAACGCGGCTCACCGTTTATTTTTGGACCCAGCTCCCTAAAAAATACCCCGGCCTTCCTGTTTGATCACTCTCCCTTTTTGACCTGAATGGATCGCGCCGCCTGCCCGCCCCACCCTCGGCCGTTGTCCTTTAAAGGAGAAGGGCGTGGGGACAGATGTGAGAGCCGCCGGCCAGCGGGGACCGCACTGACGTCAGGGCGGCGCTCCCTGGGCAGCCGCTCGGCAGCGGGCGGGGCTGCGGGGGCCGAGCGCGGCGATTGGCTAGGCGGGAGCGGGCGGCGGCGCCGATTGGCTGGCGGGTTTTAGAGGGAGTCCGGCTCTCCAATTAAAGAGGCCGCGCGGCGCCCGCAGCACAGAGCTCCCGCGGGCTGGCTCGAACCTGCCATTGAGCTGTTGCCTGGGAGAAGCCAGGGCGCTCCCCGCGAGGTCCCTGCAGAGAAGCCGGCGCCCCGCAGCAGATGGCGAAGGTGGCCAAGGACCCCAACCCTGGAACACAAAAGGTGAGCCCGACGTCGTGTCGCTGCGCCGATACTGTCCTTCCTGGCTCCCCATCCCGGGCGTCTGCAGAAGCGTGTGTAGGTTGATGAGAGGGACCAGGGATCCCTAGACCTCCCGGAAAAGCGGATCGGGTCGTCGGAGCCCGCAGGCGCACACACCGGCCCCCAGCACCCACCTGCTTTTCAGACCGGCTGGGAAGCTCTTCTCCCGGGATGCGAATACCATGTAGCGAGGGGACCACTCTTGGGTTGGGGGAAACCCCTCCTGCCTCCTGCCCTGAAGAGAAGGTTGGGGGGGGCGGGAGGTATCTGCTGTTGATCTGGTGCCTTTTGCACACCCCCCAACACACGCACACGCAGGCTCACACACGCGCACGTACACACACGCACCTACACACGTACACACACACACACACACACACACACACACACACACAAAGCTTCTTTAGTTAGCGGCAGGTCCTGCAGGCAGTTTCTGCCGTCCCTGGGGTCTGCATTTCCCTTTCAGGAAGGACTGGCCCAGAGCCCAGAAGGTCAGGGTGGAACTTCTGCAGCAGCTACAGCAGCACCGAGGCCACTGTTTGCTTACCTGCTTGCGGTTAGGATCCCAGCAGCCGCTGGGGGTCATGGGAGCAGGCAGGGAGCAGACGGCAGAGCAGAGGGGAAACTGAGGCCGCAGTGCATGGAGAGTTGGTTCCAGCAGGCGCAACACAGCAGGGCAGCCCGGGGCATTCAAGGCCTGTCCATGCCGATGCATCGTCCTGGACACTCTCTGAGCCTCGGTTTCCCATGTCGGTGGGGTGGCTCCCCCCATCTCCATCCCATAGGGGCTGACACTCCACCATTCAATCATCTCCCAGAACCGCCCTTTCGAGCTCTATTTTCCGAGGAACTGGGCTTGCGGAGCCAGCTGCTTCCACCTCGGCTTGCTTGATTCTGCATGTGGAAGGAGAGGCAAATCCAATCAACGTCACTGTCAGACGCCAAGCATAAACACACACCGTCCCTTGGGGCGCACCCAGCATCCACACGCCTCTGACCCCGACTCCCACCCCAGCCCAGGGGAGCCCTCTGAATGTGGGGGTCAGGCTTCCCAAGACATCTCTCTGGAATGTTCCGTGTCTCACTGCATTCACCAGAGTTGAATGCAGAGTCAAGCCCCTCTCGCCTTCTATGGAATTCCCAGAGCACTTACGACGAGTGTAAGATCCCGATTCATGTCTGCCCCGGCAGAGAGAGAGGTCTTGGGGCACCCCCTCCCTCGCTGATCTCCCTGGCAGCCAAGCCCGGCTTGCTCATCTCTGCTGGGACAGAGCCCGCATCCTCCGAGGCGGACGCGCACATTCCACGCGTGCTGACCATCCCCCGGCCCCGTCAGCTCGCGTTCCTGGTCTGTACATTTTGTGCACTGCTGTTTTTAACTTGTAGCACAGAGAGATTTGTGTGTCCAAGCTGCCTTCCCCAAATTCAGCGAGAGGAACAGAGCCACGGGGGTCTGGGGGCGGGGTCAGACCCGCCATCCTCAGCAACGTCAGGTGACTTCGGCCGGGCTTCCCTCGAGCTGGTTGATGGCTAATGAGTGATGGGGGGACAGGGGGGGCTGGACCAGTGCCCACCGGAAGCCTCGCCCCTGACTCGCTCTGCACAGGAGTAGGACCGTCAGATTCGAGGCAGAACACGGTCTCCTTGTCACCCGTAGTGCCAACTTCCTTGGCCTGCAGAGGGGTTTTTTTTCCATTAAGATCCAGTTACAGGCTTAGAGAAAGAATGTGGTGGGTCGAGATGAAAGGGCTCATATTTTTGAAGCTCTTGGGGCATCCGGGAGGAAGGACACCACGTCTCTATGCAAAGAAGAAGAAATCGCAAGCGGCGGAGGGCAGGGAGGAGGGGAGGGGGGGGAGCCTTGGTTCTCAGCCTTGATTCCACCTCTGCTTCCTCTCACCGCGGTGCTGAAAAGCTTTTATGACTTATTTGTTTTGTAAGTCTGCACCGGTGAGGGATTTATAACTTTTGGCTCTGGGACACACAATCACACTTAGGCATTTTGAAACCATTTCATAGAATCCTGTGGCTGTCAGGGACTCAAGAGGAGAAGTGTTTTAGAAGGGCCCGCCTGCCGTCTCCAGTACCTTTCCCCAACAGCGGGAGTGCAGAGCCCCCTCAGAGCTGCTTTTCAAGAGGGAACCCCAAACTGGGCCAGAGCGGGCCCCCTAGAGCGGCGTCTAGCAACACACGGAGGTGCACCCAGCGGGACCTGTGCCAAGCTGTTGGGGGGCTACCGGTGCTAAGCCGGCCCTGTGGTTTCGGGCGGGCATCATGTTTCTCTCCTAGCACGGAGAGTGCCCTGAGGATGATGAAAGCAAACCAACATTTCTTAGTAAAAGGGCCGTGAAGACCAAAGGCCATTTCTCTCCCCCAGTCAAGTGTCATGAACGGACACATTTTCTCATTGTGGCCGAGGTGAGAATAACGTTGACTCGTATTCTGATGGGTCCAGCCCCAGATCCAGGTACAGAGTCGAACACTGGCCGTGCGGTTCGCCGGGGTCCACGCCCTGTCTCACACTGGGGGAGGCACTCCCACTTCACCCGCAGGCGTCCGTGTCCATCAGTGGGGCTGTAATTAGGCCGCGGCTCCCCTCCGCAGGCGTCCGTGTCCATCAGTGGAGGCTGTGATTAAGGCCACGGCTCCCTCTGTTGGAACAGCCATTATCGGGTGTCGGTGTGGAACTGGACCCTGGGAGGGAGTGTGTAACTTGGGGATGGTCAGTGACTGAGGGTTCTGGCCTCTGTGACCATCCCAGCTGAAGGTCACTGGAGCCCGGGCCAGTGCTCAGCCCGAACAGGCTCGAATTATCAATCATGGTGGGCCAACTAGGCCTACCTGCTCCCCCGGAGCTCGGGTCTCCCGACACGGACAGCCAGGCTTTAGTGGACTTTACTCTGGGCCAGGGAGTTAAGTCGGAGACAGGAGACCAGTCCCCAAGGGGCTGAGCAGGTGGATGGGCGTCAGCCCTGCTGCCAAGAGCTTTGGAAAGATCTTAGAGGGGGACAGAGATGGACAAGCACAGTCGCTGTTGTGTGTGTGAGGGTGTGCATGTATGTGTGTGTGTGTTTGTGTGTGCATGTGTGTCTGTGAGTGTGTGTCTGTGTGGGTCTGTGTGTGCATGTGTGAGTCTGTGTTTATGCACGTGTCTGTGTGTATGCGTTCTATGTGTGCATGCGTCTGTGTGTCTGTGCTTATCTCTCTGTGTGTGCCTGTGTGTCTGTGTGTTTGTGCTTGTGTTGAGACAAGGCAGCTAGTGTGGTCTCTGTGCCCCGCCCTATATTACTGTTGTTGCTGTTGCTTTGAGGATTAGGCCAGGTTGGCTGAGTGTGAGGCCAGTGCTGTCCCTGCTGTCCTCTCGGCACATCCTGCTGCGCCTCTCGCTGTGCCGGGTGGCCTGGGCATCTCCCTCCACGCCAGCCCCACCCCCGTGCCCTCTGGGCTGGCTTGTCCTCTGGGCCGACCTCCCCTCGGCCTTTGGCCCTTCCCGCTTCCACCTCCAGTTCCTGCAGCACAAGGAAAGCAGCTGGCACGTGGCCCGGACCCTCGCGCCAACGTCAACAGGTCCCGAGCCCTGGCGCTGGCTGCCTCGGTCTTAAAATACATTATTGAGCTGTTACTTCGGACCTTAGCAGCAGGACACGCCCCTTGGTGTATTAGCACATACCCCAAAGAGCCTGACTTTAAACAGAAGAGGCAAGCGCACCCCCAAGCCCCCAACACCCCCAAGGCCCCAGTAAAAGTGGCGGAGCCATTCTCGGGTGTCTAACAGGGTGGGCACTGGCACGGATGACCCCCAGGGTTCAGAGCCCCTGGCCCCAAGGATCTGCTCGCACTCCGCCATGACGGGCAGTGAGGCTGACGGTTCCTCTGTACAGGCTGTGGGTCCATGTCTGTCTACACTCCTGAGCGTCTAGGGAGAAAGCGAATAATAAGCCAGGGCCAGGGAGGGAAGGCGTGAGAGGACAGGATGGCCCCTCCTGCGCCCACTACAGCCCCCCAGATGAGGCTCTGAGCAACTCAGGGACGAAAGCACCTCAGCCTCCTGCTCGCCCCTTCCCAGGAGGGACGAGTGGGGGGTGGGAATCTGCCCTCTGAGCCTAAGACCCCCAGAATCCCGCACCTCTCACCCCATCCACACACTACCTAAGGCAGCATGGCGGAGGGACGAGAGGAAGGGGACATGATGGGCCAGTCCACTCCTCCTGGGGCAGCACACGGATGAGAACCAGGCTGCCTCTGTGCTGCCCACTGACCTCTCCCACCCCAGGCCATCCCCTCGATCACACAGGCTGTGGGCAGTGAGGCCTCACCCCCTGTTCTGCCCAAAGCACAGCTGAGCATCGGCCTTGCAGGCCCTCCAGAGGGAGAGTTGTTGCTCCCCCTGCCCTCGGGGGACCCTCCCTCTCCCCCTGCATTTGTAATAAGATGGGGTGGGATGGCAGCCCCCATCACTCCTATGGGGGCCCCTCAACACTGGAGCTTGCCTTCACTCCCCATGGTGCTTCTTTGGGGCAGACACCCTGGGAGAATTCTCCATGGTGCTGTTACAGGAAGGGGTTGAGGGAAGAGGGTGCACCCGGCTCCCGCCCACTGTGAGTGCCAGAGCCGCACTGGGGAGTGCAGCCTAAGCATCTGATGTGGGGACACTGCCGCTTTCAGTCACACCGAGCTCGGGGGCACCCCCACGCCGGTCCCGGCTCTCTGTGCTCTCCCACAAGCAACAAACCTCGTCCCCTTTTTTGTCAGAAGGGCACATTTGGTTTTCCATGGACCATGCGGGGTCTTTCCAACTCCCTCCTCATGGACTTTGCAGGAAGGTCCCTCTGTTAGCACCCAAGGCTTGGGGAGGATCGAGAAAGGGAAGAGAGAGGCAGGAAAGCCATTTCTCCAGCAAGGAGCACTGGGCATTTTCTCACCTTTTTACCTCCTGGAGCCTCAAGGAAGGTCAAGAAACTGAGCCTGCTTCACACCTGACTCAGGTCATGCTAGTCATTTCCACTCCTGGATAAATTCACACCTGAACAGCCAGCCATTCACACCAGAGTCACACCTGGATCAATTCACACCTGAATCATTTCACACCTGAGCCAGTTCACACCTGGATCAATTCACACCTGAATCATTTCACACCTGAGCCAGTTCACACCCAAGTCAGTTCACACCTGAGTCAGTTCACACCTGACTGTCACACCCAACTCACACCATGGTCAGTTCATACCTGAATCAGTTCATACCATGGTCAGTTCCCATCTGCTCAGACCAGTGGAGGTTTCATATGGAAATGCCAAAGGGCAGTTTACAAAAACAAATCAGGTTTCTCCACTTCCGAAAGCATGCTTTCTCTTTGATAAGAAACAACACAGCCATATACAGAGAATTCCAGGCTTAAGGTAGTATTGTAATGCCTTAATACCAGAGCAGTAGTACAGAGAGGACGGTGCTTGCCTTGCATGTGGCCAACACGGGTTCAATGCCCAGTACCATACAGGGTGCTGAATACCGCCAGGAGTGATCCCCTAAGCTCACAGCCAGGAGTAAGGTCTGAGCACTGCTGGGTGTGACCCCAAACAAAAAAAAAAAAAAAAGAAAAGATATTATCTTAAGCTAGCCTTAGAATCCGAAGACCCCAGTTCCATACCCATCACCTCCACGTGGTCCCCTGTTCCCAGAAGCGCCAGGAATAAACTACCAGGTGCTACCAAATAAAAAATAAAAATGATTTTCTAAAAAAGGAGAAACCTACAACTATAGAAGTCAAGTGGAGCAAAGGGGGCAAGGGCACCCCGTTAGTTCCCGGTGTGTCCCATCAAGACCGTCCGAAGTCCTCTGAGCCAGATCTGTGCCAGCTAATACCCACCTCTGCATCTCCTTACCTGGGGCCATTCACAGAGCCGTGATCCCGAACAAGAGCTTTCTAGATCTCTCCTGCTCTTCTAGGAGCTGGGAGAGAAAGGGCTCACTAACATCCTGCTATGATTAAAAGCAACAGTGACAATAACCCCCAATTAAAAAGTCCCTGGGCTCCCATCCCAGAGTTCGCAGGGGGGTCTTACCCGTCTGGTCCTGCTCTGCAGCGGGCAGCTCTGGTGGTCCCCTGTTGGCTGACACAGGGCCGCCATGAAACAGAGACCAGGAACGCACACAGCAGGGAAGTGAAACCCAGGTGGGCCACTGGTCACCCCTTGGAAGGACAGCTGCGTGGCAGTGGCGCCTCCTGGGACACCATGATAAACCCAGGCTCCCTCCAAGAAACTCCCTTCTGTCCCCCTGCCCACGCCA